>SGJC01000236.1:0-18207 GCA_009887335.1 Henneguya salminicola | reverse complement strand
GCTGTGTTATGAATTCCTATCTTGTCCTGTCATATCGAATGATGTTTTATCAATTTTTTTGTATTATGATAAACGGTTAAGGTGCTAGAGGGGCATGCTTCGAAATGTAAATTTTATCAAATGATCGCTTGAAAAATACCCAGAAAGATAAAATTTATATTTCTGATATTGAAAAGTAAATTTACCAAAATTATTTATGCTCCCGAACATGTTATAAATGATATGCAGGGACTTTTAATTGATTCATAATTAGTGTGGCTTTAAGGGGGATTTGGTTCTTATTTTTTAATCACTAATAAGCAGTAAAAGGACTTATGCGAGGCTCAGCGAGAACGGGAATGCTCACACTCATTTCCTTATCAAAAAAAATTTAATAATAAATAATAGACGATTCGAATTATTTTTCGAGATTCATTTTCTTGAATTTTTATAAATATGGTATAAAAAATAAAAATTATAGGTGAAATAATTATGTTAATGTTTGGATTGATAAATATACTTGGGGCATGACACTGTAATACGCACGCGCAAAAAAAAAAACATTACGTCTTTTTTACAGACATACAACCACTAATGTTTAAAAAACATTTAACTTTTATTAATTGAATTGCAAAGTTTATTAAAGAGCTTTTAATTATAATCAAAACAAATTGCGCATGCGGTCGTATTGATCGTATATTCGCGTGTATATTAATTATAATGTCGGATGTTGAAGTAAATTAGATTATATTGATATTATTAGGTTATCGCATCAAGAGAAATAAGAAATTCTAGAGATGTAAAATCATCAAGCAGAAGTTCAGTAGAACAACGTTCACGAAATAAAAGTATCGAAAAAAAACCTCACAAAAAATCTTCAAGAAGTTTATCGAGATCACGATCTCAATCGAGACGTTCTGCCTCTCGGGAAAGGTATCAAGCTAGATATAACCATCAGTTCGAAATCGGGCAAAGATCGTAACGATATTACACGAGTTTTTCAACGTCTGTTAACACTAGGACAACCCCGTTCCTTGTAAATGTCTCGGAGTTTTTGGGCTAAGTTTATACACGAAGGAACGCGATCTTAAGGATATGTTTCGCAAATGTGGCCCTATAGATCATTGCACGATTGTGTATGACCGACGGGTATATTACTTTTTTAATAAAAGACTGGGCGTTCGAGGGGCTTTGGCTTTGTGCGGTTTAGGCATCAGGACGACGCTGATGAGGTTATATTAAGTAATATTATTTTAGGCTCGAGAATTAATGAATGGTAAAGAATTTGATTCACGTAAAATACGGGTCGATTATTCCGTAACACAACGGCCGCACTCACCCACACCTGGTGTTTATATGGGAAAAACGTATGGCATTAAAATTAAATGAAGACGAGATCCACCTAGGTCATCTCGGTATGATGATCGTCGAGATCGTCGACGCTATAGTCGATCTAGATCTCCTCGTAGTCGAACGCGCTCAAGATCAAGATCTCGTTCCTATGATCGTCGTCGATAACAAGATAAACACATAAGTTTTTATATCTGCCACGTATAATGAAAATTCTTTTTGGCGAAAATTTTTTTGCAAAATTCAATTTTTTATGAAAATTTCAAAACAGTCCACCGGATATCAACATTAAACTCATTCAATTAAGAAATTGAAAATTGAATAATTCAAACAAAATAAATTCAAACACTGACTCAAAAATTCATTAAGCATTATTCCTATAATAATTCAAACATTCTTTAATTTTTCGGTGAGATTAATATCAACCTCCTATTCATACAAGCATGCTATGCTAATTTTTTTAATACCATCACAGTAACTTTTTTAAAAATTTAAAAATCTGATTGTATTTATTCATGGAATATAGCCTAATAACTTCGACAGCGAAATATAATTGAAAGGAGCACCTCTTCTTGAGTAACAATATAAAAATTTTTATGTTATAAAAGGCACCTCACGGCAGGAAGACGAACAAACGTAAAAAAAAACGCCTACACATACCCGTTATTTAATTCGAATTTTATTAACAATATAAATTTAAACATTAATGTAGATAGAAAATTACTTGGCCATAAATGCAGAAGTTAAATACTTGAACGGCTAAATCGACATATTTATAAAACTGAAATATTCAAGGCTTTATTAGAAAAGTAACCGAAAGAAATATGATCAATCTAGTTATTTAATTGCTTACACAAGGACCATATTGACTCAGTCTTCACATTATCAGTCGCCCACTTTGGTTTACGAGTGACTTACTCAGGATATTTAAGTATCCACATCATACGCCTGACAAGTTGTTGACCTAATGGCAGTTTATAGGTCCTTGGTATAAACCTTACTGATTTTATTGAGACTGAAAGCATGAACACTAAGAAATATCAATATGCGTTTGTATGGTCCAAACGGCTTACATGCGTGCGCAATTTATAAATTGTTACTCTTTTAATATTTCTTTTTGTAGTCATTTTTATTTTTTTTGTCCGTTAAATGACACAAAAGGAGCGCCGATTATCCGTTATTAAAAATGGCGCATGTGTAAAATGTATAAAAATAAAATTAACACAAGACAATCTTGCTGGTTTAATCTGATTTTTCATATATTTTAAGAGAGGGTCTTTTGGTATATATCTATCTGATCAACTTTTTAGCAACATAAATTCCGTATT
Source organism: Henneguya salminicola (assembly GCA_009887335.1). Lineage (NCBI taxonomy): Eukaryota > Metazoa > Cnidaria > Myxozoa > Bivalvulida > Myxobolidae > Henneguya > Henneguya salminicola. The sequence goes on along the minus strand of SGJC01000236.1, from coordinate 15,550 downwards.
ACATATCCAGTTGTGCGTTTTTAATGCCTCCCCCTCTTTCTCAAAAATATCTTAATTATTCCTTAGAACGTATCAAAGTTTTGTGTATTTACAGCTGTATCTGTAAGACAACCAAAAATTTCATCGCCAAGCATTCCATCATCAGACTAAAGTTCTAATAATTAACATATGTACGATCGCTAACGACCCGAGATTATTCTTCAACATTGTGCAATTAGGTGTCTAATTATATTCAAAAGGGTAATTTCAGATATATCTCGAAAAATTTTTCATATTCTTTAAATTTCCTATTCTGATTTCCCTCAATTCCTCCCAATAGGCAGGACTGGGGAATAAGGCTTTGTTTATTTACCATAACTGCCTTACCTAGTTCAACAACATTTTTAACCCTTCAAATAATATTAGAATTGAAGTGAATGCTGTTTTGCCAACATCGCATGCCCTGCAAAAATTTAGTAGAATCATGGACTTTTTTTTGAGAAGTCAAATTGTGAGATGATTAATCGGTGAAAATATTTATTACATCACAAATGAAAATAAAGTATTAGTTTTGAGAGTGGTATTCTCGGTTCTTAAAAAAAGGATTTTCTCGTATCGATTTTTACTCTACAGATTGGTTTATGGCAATGCCCTTCGTACTGATCATCATTTTATATTAGATAATTTCATTAGATTTGGCAAGACGATCAGTTTGCGCATGTCTACAATTATTACTTTCTATTTTAGATTGAGAATAGTTGATTCGAAAGATTAAAATAATTTCATTAACAAAGGGACCACCATTGTTAACCCCAGGTAATCGGCGTTCTTAAGTATCTTAAGGCAAATGCGGAAAGGTAGTGCGCTTGATATAAAATGTAGTTAAATCTTTTGCGCACTTTAAGATTTCATTAAAATAATATCAACAGTTTCTTGTTTTCCACGACATCAAATTATGAATTAATTTTATTGGTTCTTGATTTCCTTACCAATTTAAGTCTGCTAGATATTAATTTTATAAATATGGTTCGAAAAATATTTTTGATATAAAAAATAAGTACGATCACAATGGTTGAAACTAAATCGAAGAAATTTTGGCAAAACTGACATTACCCTTACCGTATTTTCCCGATGTCTCAGGAAAAAAATTAAAGCTGACTTAAATTATGTTTTTCTAAAAAATTTATCTAAATTTATTTATAATTCTATTAAAAAACAAAAATTGCAAAAATTTTTTTTATTTTTAAATTAAAAACTCACTCTTTTAAAGGGAACGGTTTGCCCGGCCTTTCGTTTCATTCAATTCTATAATGCATGCATACTTGTATAAAATATTATATGACAGTGAAGTCAAATTTCTATTTTTCTCCAAGCCCTTTATAATATTTTCTTAAAGCTCCTGCCTTAAAAATATGTAATTTAACTTTTTCATCGACTGGAACCAGTTTTTTAAATCGTGATTTGGAAAACCCGTTCTTAGGGAACTTCTTGTTTATAGTTCTTAAGTTAAAATTAGATTTTATATATTTTACAAGTAATGAAGCTCTTAAAAAGAAAGCCAGAAAGTAATCAATTAAATTATTGTAATTGCATCAATTATTCATAAAATAAAATTTTTAATATATGTTAGTATTTTATTCAAACTATCATTTTCATGACTTTTTCAAAAATAAATTCAGCCATAATTTATAACCCGAAAGATGAATCATTTGTTGTATTTGGGAACTGTTTTATTTCAACCCTTTTGTTATATTTCTAAATTCGGTGTATGCTTCATTATAATTTAGAGTTATAAAATTTTTGCTATGTATTACTACTCTGTCGGAGGTATTCATATTGCCTGATAAACAGCCTACATATCATAAATAATAACTTAATAAATATGGATATGTTAGATCATTGCAAAATAATCATGGTCTCATGATCAATCGATCCGAGACCAAGGCGAGAAATTAGTCATGCGCAGAAACTCTTTCTATTTCAGAATAAAATTAACCACTAGCCCAATCTTCTCCCAACATTATATTTTAACTTCAACAATAGACTTTCATGTATTTTTTTCAAAAACCATTTCTTCCCCCCCCCTCCCCATTTGGTATTCGGTATCAAGCGATAAAAGCGGCTGCATTACAATATTCTTATAATTATGTAAAGGATCATATATCAGTTTATAAAACAGCAAATATCTATTATTACAATTTCACCAAATTCCAAGGCAGCCATGAGAAGAGATTTACTTTCTTACCATAAAATAAATAATAAAAATATTGTCTTGAAATAATCCGAGTAAATTCTGAATCTCTCTACCTCGAGGGGAGGGTGTAGGGGAAACAATAAATTATCAAACCAGAGTTTTATTTAACTATTTTCTAAAACAAAAAAAACATAAATTATTAAAAAGAAAGCTTTAATATTATTATATGAATTAGAAATATATCTCTAGTATGTCCTGACGGTTTTTATGTTTTTTTAGTAGATTGTAAAAATCCCTTGCCTAATACTTATGTGTAGAGCATATATTATAGATTCAGTAAAAAGACCTCTACACAATCACGACTGGCCGATTCAAACTCTGCCAGTCTTGATGGGGATTAGCCCATTAGGTAAATTAAATTTAGACGACTGAAGGGGAGGTGTCTGTAGTTTACAGCCCGTGCTATTGACTAAAAAAACCTACCCCAGCTCTAAGAATGAGCAACCATACCCACATGGCTTTGGTTCTCGGAGGGAGTTCGATGAGCCGATATGAAATTTTTAATGTAAGAATAGTAACTTATAAACCTATTCTTACAAAATAAAAATTTTAATTTCATACCATGGCTACTGGCTTTGTGTCCTACGAAGCCTTATTTCTGAAATTGTAAAAAGTGCTAACGTCCCCTCTTTTTTTTACACTATTGAGAGAAAACAAAGTCATTATTATAACTAAAAATAATATTTACATTGCAGTTACTGTTTTTTGTAGTTTTAACCTTATGAAAATTACATATATATAAATCTGAAATGATATGAAAGCAGCCTAAAATTGCTTGATTTCTGCTTTTATATTATCCATCAAAATTAAAAAAGTTAGAAAAAATAGCGAGATCTCACTTTATTATTAGTATCACATTCAACTAGATTTAGCATCTATATTTCCATATTATGCATATACATCTGAAATTCTCAACAATCCCACTTTTTAATGCGAACAATTGTCTCAGAGAGAAGGGAGGGCGAGGTACTAATTCTACATTAATTTCATTTCTGCTTGATGTTCGACCGAATGTTAAAACTTGTTTAGCTTCATCCTCTACAGATTCAGGCAATAAATAGAGTTTTGTTGGTCCTCTGACGTTTGGTTGGACATTTAGAAATTGGACAAAATAATTTCATCGCGGCTAATGTTTTAATTTTGTTGAAAATCTCATAATTAATAAATCGAATGCCCTTTTAAAAGTCATTTCTGCCTGGTATTTGTTCAAAAATTTTTGCAGATAACGCTTGAATCGATGCATTTATTATCTGGTCAATGTTTCTTGTGTTATTTTAGCTCAGATTTGAATGAAATGTTTCATCCACGCATCTTTAATATACGCCTGAATCTTTTTCAAGATAAAGCTACTTTATAATTCGTTTATAGGCAGTTGAATAAGTTTATGTATAAATTTTAAGCTTTACGGTTATTATCACTTCGTTATCACAGATAGAAATTTATAAATTAAGTAAATAATGTTTTAAAATGAAAAAAAGCCAAGTTTATGTTTTATTTTAACTAATTTAGTGTTAAAATTGGGAAATAATTGTTTTGGAGGCATATTAAAACTAATAACGGGATAAAATTGTTTTGCTTACCTTAATAACGTCTGCAATTGTAATCCTTTCAAATAAAAAATAAGAAATTTATTAGGGAAAATTCCATATTAATAAAAATTGTAGGTTGATAGGCATCACTGCAACACAATTTTAATTTAATTTTCGTGTTTTTATTTTTTTCATACAAGCAAGAGACTTAACAGACATATTGGAAGAGTACCGAGACGGAGAACTTAACGGTTATTTTAAACAAAATGTAAATTTTTTTTTATATTTATTTAAGATTTCATATTAGAAATAGGAATGATTTCAAATTCACAAAAAGTGTAAAAAATATTAGAAATTGTATTGAATCAGTTGACAAAACATTCGCACGGACTTTTGAAACACTTTTAAAATAATTGTAACCGTTTATTTTTGCAAAAAGTAAAAAATTTATAACAGTTAAATTGACTTCAAGCTTTTATTATTATTTTACATCTTTTAAACTCGAATAAATGGATGGCATTGAAAAAACTAGGGAGATTCAACCTGATTTTATCAGGGACAAATATATTACATTTTTCTCAAGTACTTTTAACATGGCTGGACTATTCATGTTAGTAAATCAAAGCGATAACTTAAATATATCTGTGGGTATTTTTTTAAATCTATGGCTCATTTATGGATTATTAATATCTTGTTTTTATTCATTTTATTTCGAAATATTGAGTAAAATGTCCAAACTAATAAATTATTCTTCTGATATGAAACTTTTTGATTTTTTCTTCCTGACTAAATCTATTTCAAATTCCGTTACTTTGATATTTTTAATAGATAATAATTACATGGCTGTTTTTATGGAAAAATTTGATTCCCCTTATTGGTTATTAAGATTTTTAAGCGCCGCATTGATGTGCATTATTTTTATTGTTCACTTGCGGAAAATAAATGTGAAAAAAATATCTGAGATTTTATCCAATCTTAAATTTATATGTGTAATATTTATTATCGCTTTAGCAATCTTTCAACTTGTAACAGGAAATGTCGAAAATTTTTACGAATTTACACTTGAATTCGATTCACGTCTATATAAATTTGGATGGATTATCATTTATATACTTTGGTCATATGATGGAGTTTATAAAAACTCAGTTCTGAATCTAAATTCTAGATGTACGACTTTTTATAATTTCAACGATCTGCCCATTTTATTATTATTCGCTAATTTAGCCTATATTTTATTCAATGCTAGTTGCATAGTTATTCTTGGAATCGATGGAATTATATTGTCTAGATCTATTTTAAATGATATAGCTTTAATATGTCTCGGAAAATATAATTTGAGCATAAATTTTTTTGTATCTATTTCCTTATTAGACCGAATCTTAAACGATGAGAGCAACGCTGAATTACAAAGCCATCACGATTGTAAAGGTAAAAACAATTTTTTATACAAAGATTAAGATTTTCTTGATAATAAATTAATAGTATTACTTTTTTTACCTTCTATCTAGGTTTCATTTATATTAACGCTGGGGTTTATTGCTTTGTCTCCAAATATTTTTAACTTGATAACCATTTATATTGCTATTCAGTGGATAGACTATTTTTCAAAAATTTGTTATTTTATTTATAAAACAAATAAAAATCATATTGAACACTCAAAAGTTGATTTATTTTTTCTTATGATAAGATCTTCCTAATTAAACAATTAATGGCCTTAATATCGTGTATCATTGTTATAATTATTCTTTCTGTAAATTATCCGATTCATTTTTTGGCAGCTATTATTTCCATGCCTTTAAATATAGCAGTTAATTTTTTACTCTTTGAACAAGACAAATATAAAGCACATATTTCTAGAATTCATAGCATTCTATCAGATTTAACAAAAGAATATTTCAATTCAAATAAAAATGCATTATTTGCACGATTTGTATTGTCTGTTTAAAAATGATCAACATAAACATTTTATGTAGATTAGAAATATTTAAGATGTTTTGTTTTCAGTTGGATCGTTAAATATTGAGAATTATTTAATAGGGATTAGGAAATAGCCACAAAAGTTTGATCATTCCGTTTTTTTTCAAGAAGCGAATTTCTCGAATGCTTAAGCTGTACCTATAATCATAATTCAAAATAGATTTTTATCCCACAAATACACGTCGGAAAAAAAATCATATTCATTATTTATTTTTAGTTTAGAGATATAATTAGTTATGGCACATTCTCTGCAACAGAAAATGTTGAATTAAAAAAAACAATAAAATATTGTGATTTTTGTTTGGTATCTTAATGATTTTATAAAATAGCAACATATCGTACAAAAAAAGCATCAACAGTACGGCTATTATAAAGGGAATAGGTTATTTAAACCCCTTCACTAATATTGAGACTCTTGTTCATTTTCTTGGGGCAGTCCAGTTAACAGAATTTAATTTAATCTACCTTGTGATTTTGTTTATAAATTTGCAACTGGAACTTTTATTGATTCTAATGGTCGAGGCATGAACCGAACTTGATATTTAAGAACCAACGAAGAGGGTTCGTTCCCTTTTATAATAGTTTTAAGTTAAACGATTAATTCTAAACCAACATCAACATAGCCAAGGATTATATGAATAATGTAGAATGAAATTTAGTAAATTGGCGCCAGTTCGGATTTTATTTGTTAATTCGCATAAATTGGAGAACCTAAAGCTCTTCTTAACGATACCAACAAGGTGGTTTCATTCTTTCAAGGGGAAACGCACAAATTCGTTTTTATTTGAAATTTTCTTAATTTAACTTACAAAGGTGTTGTAATTAAACACAAAGAAAAATATAAAATTTAAAAGTCAGTTGAAGTAATGGTCGTTTTGTAATTAAATTTTAGTTTTAAAATATTTTCAAATGTTGCCTTTATTATCGAATCTAAATTGAAGTTTCGCATGCGCGTAATATTAATGTTATGGTTGACCAGAGGATCAATAATTTACTAATTTAGAGAGAAATAATATTAAGTTTTAAAAATATATATAAAAAAAAATCATATTTTGTATTTTTTTCAAATTAAAATATAATTGAATCAGGAAATACATTAAAAAAATAAAAGACGATATTTTTATACTTGCTCTGTAATATAGGTTCGCCTCGGATTTATGCGTTAAAGTCAAAATAAATTTCATATTCACCAAATTATAACTCAGAATCCCTTTTTAAAATGGTCCTTTGTTATTATTCACTAATAAAAGCATGTTTGATATGCGTTCTTTCAAAAACAGCGAGAAAAAAATGTAAGAGTGCCGAATGTTGCAACATGTTTTTGATTTTATATGCTGATTTATAATTTGTTAATTCAATAAAACTTATTAAAACATCGAATTCAATAATTTTTTACCATTTATTCACGAGTTCAAGCGACAATATTAATTTTCGAGTTTAGAATGATTCATTTAAATATATATTATATTTCTATAATGATCCTTTAATAAAGAATCAAATAATTACTTTAAGTTAAAAAACAACGATTAAAATTTATTAATCTCCATTTGGCTGAAAATAATAGAAAAAGCAGTATATCTTACAGAGGATACGTTAAATCTGAAAAAAAATATTTATTTAAAAAAAACACCATAAAAGCTAGAGGTGATAAATGACCTTATTAATCAAACAATGGAGCAATTAAAATGATTACGGATTCAGAAAAAATGAGAGTACATTTAATGAAATTTATTAAAAACCAGGAAAAAAAACCATATAAAAATATTCTGCCTCTCCTTGTTATACGGTTATCAATTGAAAATAGTAACTCAATAACCTTTTGTTGTTTTGGCGGGAAAACGTGAAAATCGTGTTTCTTTGTCTAATTTTTCAATAGGTTTGCAAAGTATTAAGATACGAAACGACCTATTGAATTACCGACGATAAAAACATGTAAAAGGATAATCTCTGTTGTAGAATAATGAATTTTAACAACAGAAATATTATCTGTTAATGTGAACGAGATTTAACCCGCATATTTCTTTTATTATGATTTTACGAAGTTAACCAAGAACCTATTTTGCGTAAACTTAAAATTGAAAGGAGCAAATATTTTACTTTAGCTAATAATTCAAATTGTGTAAATTATCATAAACTAATTTATAATACAGGACGCCTTGAAGAATTCATTTTAAATTGGTTTTCATAAAGGAGTATTTGAAAGAAATATCCTGGTGATATAAAATAACGCCATGCTCCTCATTCGGAAATTGTGGCATGACAGTTGATTGCATCTAATGTACAATGTACTTTTTCCTTCCATATTCTTCTGGCTTAAATCTCATCGAAAATACATTTGAAATACCAGGGGAATTTTAATCATATCCCAAAAGATCTCTTTATAATAATATGTTGTAAAATAGAAATACTGTCCTGGCCCTTCCATTAGTTTCAGCTTATCCACGTTAATTTCATAATTTGTAATAAAAAAAAAATACTATTAAATTTACAACATTTTTTGATACATTGTTGATGAGCAGTTCAACCATTTATTACCCAAAAAAGGAAAAAAAATATAATTTATTTTCAATTTTTTAATATTTTTGTTCGAAGAAATCATGTTTTTTTTTTGCGAATGCGCAACAAACTGCTGAATTAATTTTTGTTTTTATTAATGTTTTAGTTTATAGTTTTGTTGGAACATTGGAAAAAATTTCCTTGCTTCAATTTTATCGAATAAACGGATCAAAGGTAGAATAATTCCACCTACATTTTTGTACGAGTGTGCGCGCAGCCATCTGAGGCTTCCAACACGCCAAGAACTTTGTCAAATTTTCTAAAAATAGGTGAGAATAACGTTATAAATAAAAATATTGAGAATAGCATTATATTTTACGAAATAGACATATTATAAGAAAGAAAATATTAATATAACGTGAGCGTGCACGTTATAAATGAAGGTGGGGGGGGGGGGCGATAATTCAAAATTTTGTTATAATTGTCAAATTTACTATTATTTAATGTTAAAAACAAAAATGAATTCGAGAAGAAGAAACTTTATTATTTTCTCTCATTAATTTCAGAAATATTCCCAAAAAAAACGAAACTAATGGGAGAGGGGTGTCTATGGCGATTAATATTATAAAAAACTTTCCAAATGGTTTTTATTGAATTTTTTACATGAATGTTATTCTCCATTAAATTAATGATTATTAGCTATTGTTTGAAATTTTACCTGTTTTTAAATTATTAATAATCAACATTGATTTCAAATTTTTAATATTTGTGTAAATATCCATTTATAGGAAAATAGTATTTATTTGCGGCCACCCCTGTAAAATCTCATAAAATGTGTTGAATTAAAAAAAAAATTAAATTAATTTAAAACAAAAAAATTATGTAACAAAATACGAAGCTTGTTCCGACAACACAATGTTTTCATTTGAAATTTCGGTTTTTTTATTTATTTCGCTAATAAAGGAAGTATAAAAAAAATCGATCCTATTTGTAGATTATAAACTTAATCCGAGGTATGATTGAAAAAAAAAAAAAAAGTACAGCAAAAAAATATTGAATTTTTTAGTTCCTGAAATTTCATAAAAAAAATTAACTAAAACAGGAAATACAAAATACCCCAAAAGAGGGTAGAAATCTAATTTCAGTAGTGACCCTCAGGAAATAAAATTAAAAAAACTAAAACCTGACGACAATGATTACTCACTAAATCAATGAATGATTGAAAATTGTCGAAATCGAAGTATCTGATTGATCGTAGCTGAGTGTTAAAAAAATTATATTATAAATGGAAAAGTATTGGATCCTTGTCGAAAAGATAAAATGATGAAAGTAAAACGAGATATAAATAATTTATTTTAATGCTCTGATATACCTCCTTCGAATTTCCATTTGACTGATCGAATATACTTAGAAAATCCCAATAAACATACACGATGAGAAAAATAGAAAGGTTAACTCGGCAAAACTCTAGTATCCCCTTATTAATAATCACCGAATTGAAAATATAGCCCTGATACTCGATGTAAATTGTATAATCCTAATAACGAGTAAAACTGTTACAAAGTTCACGCATGCTCAGAAATTATTACTAATTTTTAATATTTATTGAAATGAGGAAGGGGATTTATATGGATAAACATTGCACGATTTGACCACTTAAACCCCCAATTCCTTGAGAAATTTATATACGAAATTAACTATGCTCGCGTATACTTTGCGTTTCTTAATCCTTGTGAGTTGGATTTTCTTAGCCTTTTAATTTTGTAAGAAAATACAAGTATTTGAGGAAGTCATATTAAAAAATACAGCCTTTCAGACCGTAAAAAAATATATCCTACAGGTAAAGCTTTTTTACAAGATATTCAAATCCTGAAGCCAATTTTTTTATGGTATGGTGTCATAGAAGAAAGAAATTAGGGGGGGGGTTAGCTCAAAACTACTTCTGATTTTGCCAGTGGTATCCGGTATACACCGAAATGAGTGGGGCGGTGGACCACGAACCCAATACGATTTTGCACATATAGTCCGAAACAACAAAAGATGTCTAAAGGGTGATGACATAAACACAAAAAAAAATAATAATTTTGTGTGAAATGTATTTTTTTGCTTTTTCAAGTTTATATTTTAACGCCGCAATATTGAATAAAACACTCAACATATTATCGGTATATCGATCTATAAATTGCCCAACGTCTAATTTAGACAAAATCATGATAACATGCAAAAATTTCAGGTTCTTGACCAAAATAAAGAAAAAGCAGGCAGCAACCATACATATACATACCAAATGAATTATGTGTTTGCAAACGAATAATTTTATTCTCAAGTTGAAAATATATCAGTCCCTCGATGTTTTTGCTTTTAAACATATAATGATATAGTAAGAGATATATCTTTTTAGATAAAATCTACATTGCTCTATAATGACGCGCATACTTTTACAATTATTCAAATAGTTGAAAGAGTATTAGAAAATTTCAAAAATATATATTTTTTTTTCAAATCTTCGTAAAAGATTTTCAAACACTAGTTATATATTATAATTATAATATAAAAATATGAAATAATAATTTTATTCAGACTGATTAAATATTAATAAATTGATAAAAAAAGGTATCCATAATTAGAGCTGTGAAATTTATCAAGATACACACACCTATTGAATATATTATGTCTATCTTTATGATATATTTGTTATTCTTACTGAAAATATGTAAATATTAAATTTGTCAACATTAAGGTTTTCAATTAAAAATTCCAACAACAAATATTCGTTATTTTTTGAATGATGATAATTTTATTATAAAACGAAATATTCATGAATATGATTGCGACATAAATATGATTATAAATATACCAACATAGTAATTAATATTATATATTAATTAAGTATTTTTAATATTTGTCTCAATGAAGAAATTGAATTATTTTCTACTTCTTTACCTCAATTGGTAGATGAGAAAGTTGATTTTTATACTGGTTGGATTATAGGTACAGATGTCAGGATTTCATTTAAGACCAATCAAATACTTCTGTAAATGGTTACATTAAAAATAATAGGTTTCGAGGAATTATACAAACAGATCTTACTTTCATAATAGATGATATATATCAATTTAAAAAGGATTTTAAATGCATAGATTGTCATTCAGTTCTTTATATGTCTGATGATATTCAATTGAATCATATCAAATCCCTTAATGATGCCTTTCAACAAAAATATGACACGAAAAATCATTTTAATACTAGGTATTTTCATTTTTTTTTTATCTATTTTACAAAAAGCATTGGGTATTACATTACAAATTTCGTGATTTCGTGCTAATAACCGCATAATGTATTGTGAATTAAATAAGTAATGGAATATTTTTTTTTATATAAAAACTTTAAAATATCATTTCGATTTTTGATGAAAAGAATTTAATTGATTGCGTTTCATTAATTTTTTGTACGTTAATGGGTGTATAAAACCTTACTATTTCTGTTCGAGAGAAGCTGTATGGTTTCTAAGTTGTCTCAAGACAACTGATAAGACATTACCGGTGAGAGAAATTCTATTATCGTACCTTACATCTAATATTTTTTCATTTATTCTCCTTACTACGGAGGAACTGCTAGGCGATGTATGCTTATCCATATATATCTCTCATTACTGAAGTTTGCATTCAATTTAGGAAATTGTGATTTTTAAAATCGGTAATACCGCGCATGCGAAATCTAAAATAATACATTTTTTGCCTTATTTTCAATACTATACAATTTCACAAGAAACGAATGATTTAATTATTGGGTTTAAAGTTAGCGAAGGTAAAAATTAGATGGATGTTTAAAGATGAATTAATGTTCATAGTATTAGAGTCAAGAAATGATAAAAGATACAAAATCACAAATTTAACTACACGTTGAATACAAGTAGGAACTCGTCGAGCAATTTCCCTCCCAAATTCAAAAAAAATTAATAATTTTATTTATGATGCAAGAACTACAACACTTTAAAAAATTAAAGATGGTGTAGGCGTTGATGCGTGTTTCACCCCAATGCGAACTTTTCTAAACAGCTAGGGTTTGCATTAACAGTTTGTGAACGTTGAAATAATATAAATGCCAAGGATCAGATTGTTGAATACATACGGCCGCGCATGTCAAATGCGCCAGTTTTACGTTCCAGGGGAATTATTTTTTTGACGCATCTCCTTCCAACTTACACATGGTCTAAGGTTATTAATTGCAAAAACGAGCAGTTACAGAAAATTCAAAAGTAGTAAAAGCGTGACTATGATTTTATCAAGAAATGGTTCCAATATAATTGAGTGTGCATCAGTCGCCGTCACTGGGAATAGAAATATATTTTAGAAATGATGAGATTTTTTGGGAAAAACGAAAAGTTTATCTTCGCTAGGAACAATATAATTTTTTATATATAACCTGAAAACTTATCAAAATATTTCTGTAGAATTGATTCACTTATATTCTTACATCTCTCAATTATTGTGAGGTAGTATTTTTATAAAAGATTCCTCGTGTGAAAAGAGACGCACCTCCAAGAGATACTGATGAGTTTATTAATCGAATGGGAGAATCGTGCCAAAAACAACAACAATAACATTTCTTATTCTTATTTTCACGGAGAAATATTTTTTTGAGCATGCGTACTAAAGGATGACAAAAAACGAGACCAAAAATATTTTTGTTATTTATTACATTTCTTATATAAACAATTTTTTGAATTTATTATAATTAAAATAAAAGAATAATAAATTAAAAAATATGCGCATGCCGAAAAAAACCGATGTTGAAAACCCCACTTATCCCAATTGAATGGAAAGTCCGGTTAATGCTTATTATCATTCTAATTTCTGCAATCCAGATTGCCTTATGGTACTTAACGAAGATATTTTTACACTCGACGTCAGAAAATTCGAATCCTTTGTATTCTATTAAGTAGCATCCCCGACTATAATATAACAGCCAACATTAAATCTACTTCATTTAGTTAAAACACGTATGTTATAAGGAGGTATTGATGTTTAAATTATGTAAGTCTCAATGTAATTACATATTTGTGCGACCATTTTTTTATATTATTATGGTGAGATTATTTCCATGCAAGCTTAAAGTTCGTTCTTGTTCGGGGCTTGCCCCGTTGACTGAACAAATATTAAAATTGTATTTTTAATTATAGCCTCAGACATAATCCATGTCTCTTTCCATTTTTACGAAACAATTGCTCAGAATAAAAAACTAAATTTGTGTTGACATATAATATATACCTCACCCTTTACTATCGCTATAAATCACAAGTGTTAAAATCTAACATGCGCATTGGTAATTTTATATTAAAAATGTGATTTTTTCTAATTTGTATGATTTCAACAGTATTATTATTCATAGAGAGGATGAGGAAGAAGTGAACGAAAATGGCTTTTTGAAAAAAGAGAAAATTTACTGTGACTTGATTGTATATGTAATAGTGTGTGTGTTTGATAGTTTAGATACATGAAACTTTTTATAAATTGTATAGAAATGAAATTGCTGCTAGAATTACAATTATTTCAATAATTCAGCAAAATAATGCTAGAATTGCAAGTCTTAGATTAAGAACAAAAAATAATAGTAATATAATAATTTTAATTCAAGTTATGCAGCATCATATTTCAAAAATGATTTACATTTCCACTGAAAACAATAATTTTATTGATATTTCAAATAATGATACCAATAAAATGTTTAACAAATTCAATAATTATAATGAAATAAATTATCCAGATTATTGTCAATCTGTTTTATTTATTGGAAAAGATTTAAATAATATTTTAGGATTATCAAATATTGGAACTAATGAAGGTAGATATAGATATCCGGATTATTATAATTCAGGTATTGGAATTTGTGGAAATGAAGCCTCTTTTATCGTCAGTGCAATACTTCAAGAAACTTTGTTGCCATTTCCAATTATATCAACTATATTTGCTCATGAATGGGGGCATACTATGGGATGTGAAGTATATTCTATTATTTCAAATTAAATTATATTTTAAATCAAAACAATCATAAATCACCAATGCAAATTTAGAATATCTTCGCCGCGACCGCATCATGATTTTTTGATTTTATATTGTATTTCAAAGATTAGATTTTAGACGAAGAGGTTCGCTCCTGCCAAAACATCCCAGTAATAAAGAATTTTTTTACCGCCTTAAATTTACATTTAACGTCTTCCCCCTTACAATTGTGAATAATTGGTACATTTTTTTTTGGATGTCGCTCATCGATACCTCTTTAAATGGTGCTGAATAGCAGACGGATTCAAGGTAATTTATTTTGCCACATTCTCTTCAAAAACAAGTAGGGTCATCCTGTGGAAATGTACAGGGAACAATATCTGCGACCTCAAATTTAACACACTTATAAACCAATTCCCTCTTTCATGCTCGAATTAAAAATAAATGAACACCACTAGGGAACATTATTTTTGGCTCGCCGAAATCAGAATTTATACATGTTACATTATCATGGTATTAGTAAAATTAGCCAAATTTAAGTTTTGCCAAGTTATGTGTTTTAAAAAAACTGGGATAACAAATTATGCCAGTTGAGGCTCATAAAATCTCAAAGTCAGCACATTTATATTTAATTCGCCCTTTTGATATCTTATATTGCCCACAATAAAATCTATAAAAAATAAAAGGATATAAATTTTTCGTTCAACTTTAAAAAAAGATCACTGAGGTTTTTACTAATTAAATATAAAACATTTTGTTCCGAATAGAAACGAAATCACACGACAACATTTAATAGCTTCTTTGTACACTTAAACAGATAATTGTTGATACAATTAAATTTTATAATTATAATGGGAGTATTACAGAATAGCTAGTGGGATTTGCGCACGCGCGAGAAAAGTAATAATTTTAAATACTAGACTTTTTTACTTTTGTAATATTCCCTTTTTAAATAATTGCTGAATTTATTTTCATCGTTAAAAAAGTAAATTTTTATCCTTTTCCGTTCATCACATTTCGAAACACATCATCCATCACACGATCGATCACTCTCGTTGCAACGTCTAAGTCAAAACCTCCTCACGGTTGGTAACGACCTACGTCATCATTAAGCGGTCTCCTCGTTGATTCTCTCGCTAGGATAATTCTATATATTATTTGAAATAAGTACCTGATGTAGGAATCGAACACAATCTCTTGTAACCGAAATTCAGGCCTAAGACCGTTAGGCTATGAAGCCATGTTTTGTAGATGCTATAAATATTTTTAAACATTATAAAAATATTTATTTAGTATTTTTCATTGAAATATTT
>SGJC01000235.1:0-18604 GCA_009887335.1 Henneguya salminicola | reverse complement strand
GTATGTCTAATACTGAATAAAAGCTAATAATGAAAAACAAGCTCCTAGTTTATGTTAACATTTTGGCTTGGATTATTCACGGCTTGGCGTTTTTAAAATACCGAAACGACACTGGAATTTCTGATCATTATTACGGCGTCATGATCGTTTTATGTATTTTACCCGTCGCTAATACCGAGTCGTAATGCCCATCTTATATGCTGTTGTTAAGACAAATAAATTCAGATTGAGAAAACGATAAAGCGATTTTTTGCGCTTTTAGAAGCAACCATTTTAGAACTGTAAATTGGTAAATCGGTCATAATACCAGACTTAAATAAGCCAAACTTCTCGATAACTCGAATTAAACTTGCGATTTTTAGTGGGCACGTTGATTGACGGCTGCATGTATTAAATTTTTTTATAACTTCTTTATGTTAAGATAAGTTTTAACATAATAAATTCATTGATAAAATAAGAATTAAGGAATATTTACACCATTTACATCGCTCTTAATTTTATAATCTTCCCACATGTGATAAAAAAAATGTAATTTCTATATTACAAATAATATTATTCTTATTTTGATATAAGAAATAATGATTGCTCAAAAACAAAAAAAACTTGTAGGATTTTCAGCATGAAAGTATTAAATCTGGAAATTTAGGACAATATTATATTTCACAATTGAAACCTACTAAAAAACAAAACACTGGAGCAGATTGTAAAATGGTTATCTTGTATATTCATTGGGTTTGGCATTAAGGAACATCCCAAAAGATACACGAAATATTATGAAAGTGTACATAATTTAGAAAACCCAGAATTTAATTAATATATATTTGATTAAAAACTTGAAACCAAAAAATACAAATTCACTGTTTTTTTTTAATTTATCAAAGAATTAACCCTACATTTAATAATAAATATTTATAATTTGTTCTTATATTCCGCATGTAGCCTTTTTCATTTTATAAAAAATTGGAATAGTCGTTGAACATAAAACTATTAAACACTTTTTCTGTATATTTATTAAAAAAATTGCTTCAAATTAAAAAAAAATATTGTAAAGAATTACTGTTTGATTTCTCTATGGAATAGTTATCAAATATAAAAAATTAAAGATATCTCTACACATGATAAAACATAAACCAATTTGACTAGTGCTAATAAGACACGATTTCTTAATCGTCAAAGCTGATTGCTAAAATATTAAAGGATTTTTTTTGCAGAAAAAGTAGAAAAAAATATTTAAATAGTAGATTTGATCACAATAATTTAACCCACCAAAACAAACCGAATATCCCTGGGGAATTATGAGCTAGATGAAGGAAACAATTTTTTTTTGGAATTAATGAAAATATCGAAAATTTATTTCTAAAGAACACATAAGAAATATAGAATAAAAAATATTAAACATAACTTACTTTATCTTGGACAATAGTCCCTCTGTATTTTTGATATAGAGATAAAAACGGCATATATTTAATATTTTTACATCCTCTTGAATCACAGTAGAATTCTTCCATGGGGGAGTAAAAAAATCCAGCACGATATTTAGAGTCTTTAAAATGCAATATTTGTTCGATAATATCCTTTTAAAAAACAATAATATTACTGCAAATTCATAACTATATTCAAAATGAGTTGGATTTGCAAATATTAAATATAACAAAGTAAAATGAAATAATCTATAAGGAATTTGATATATGTCTGCGTTTTAGTTTAAGATTTAAAAAAAAATAATAAATTAAAAATTAAATCCGTCAAGAAGATCAGTTCAATACCTATCGACCAAATGATCTTCAGATAATTCTTCCGTATATGAAAGTAGGAATACGATATTTAGTAGGTAAGACTCCCCCTCCCATGTAAAAAAAGGGACCTATTGACTGAGAATTATATTATGCAGATGGAGCTAGACATGTCCATAATATTAAAAATTACACGAAAATTAATCTGTTCTCATTTAAACGATTTGTTGTGCTATTTTTTAAATCGTAATAATTTTATGGGTTTTAAGGTGCGTGTAAGATATTATCCTTTGTTAATACAAAAGACGCCAGGGGTTCGTCACAAATTTTATAAATCACGATCTTGTGTTTGATTGTTAAAATTCGAATATAAAATAACTTTGGTTGAATCGTTTCAAATATTAGTTTGATATTTGTCGCACACTTATTGAGAATATCTTAACATGGAAGAGTAATTATTGAGTGATGAGACTCTGCCATGAAAAATCTAGAATAAATACTGCTTAAAAAACTGGATTCATAGATCCAACGAATAATGAATTGTATAAAATTAGACACAATGAGATTATCCTACGAACTCATGCCGTATTGGCACAGCGCTCATAGAGAAACAATATCGGGTAATAAGTTAAATGAGTTAAACACCACAATGTTTCTAATTGGTCTTATCAGTGATATCAACGTTCAAATTGATTCACTCGAACACGGAGACCGCGAAGTTCCTTTAGAAACAGATAAGTAAGTTTTTTGACATTGGAGGGAAAAATTGTTGATTTCCCGAATTTCTATAAATTCAAAAATGATATATGTATTTTTTTCAAATCTGTTGAAATTTGATTCTTTTAATTTTTTATACTTACAAAAATAAATATTTTATAAAAGAAGCTTAAACGATACCTTTTATAAAATTTGATAATGGCAATGCAAATTTATAACTGTAATTTATCCATTCTTTATTTATCAAATAAATTAAGCCCTAATTCATGGTATTATTTATTTTAACTTCACAGGTAGAAGATCGTAGATTGAGTAATATTTTTACAAGAGACGACAATATGAAGGAGGAAATAACATGCTGATTATCTTCAATAATCCAAGAATTTCCTTCGTTTAAACTATGGCATATATTCATAGCTTCATTCAATAAATATTTGATAGCATAATTATCTTCTGAATTCAACATGTAAAACTCCTTTTTATCTATTTATTATAACAGTAAATATATTACAATTTTTTTCGTTATTAGTCGTCATAAAAGAATGAAGATTAAATTTACTTCTAGAAAACACTAAACATAGCTAATTTTTTATACATTTGAAAACATTATCCTTCTGTTCAAGGCTGACTTCTCTATTTAGATCATCAGGTTCTTCTACGTAATTATATATCCATAATGAATTTTTTGTTTTAGTTTCTAAATCTTAAATAGTTTTAAAAACTGTTTAACTCAATATCTGAGATGATCTTCATTCTGAGGGTTAGACTGATCTCTAAGCTGGATTCGTTAAATAAATTTATATCTCTCACATATCCTCGTCTAAATAAACAGCCCCCAGATTCAGATCTATAATAAAATAGGGAAATAAAAATATAAAAAAAATGCACGGTGAATCCTGCATTCTATTATTCCTTGTATAGCAATCGGAGAAACAGCTCTCCAAACATTAGTGGGATTTGATAATGATTTCAATCATTTTTTATGAGATATTAATCGATGTGATTCGTTTAGTTTTTTTTAATTTGTGAATATGTAATAAAATCTTAGTGATCTCTTCCCAGAGAAGCTTCAATGTCTTCCAGTTGGCGATAACGGACTGCCGAACAGCTACGTGTTCAGGACACACTATTAACAAAGACGGGTCTTTACAATTAAACCCAAATTCGCCTCTCTAAAACACCCCTACACTAAGGTATCGGCTTACAAAAATTAATAAGAGTAGTCCTTCACCGCATTGAAATTCTTTCTTTTATTCAAATTTGTTAAAGCTTGATCCGCCTAACAAAAATTTTCTGCCTTTAACATATTACAACCTATTTTTTAGCTTGACAAGAATGACGGTTTTCCATTAATGCCTTCTCTATAAGGCCTAATTTATGTGATGGGAGGTTGGCAACACTTATTGCATTAGATGCAAGTGTTGTATTTATTTGTGGGAAAATATCTGGGAAACCAAATTACTTTTATCCTGATGTTATTCCTGCAAAAAAGTAAAAAAATTATCAGGCATGCCCATGCAGAGTATTTAAAAATTGACAATTTCGAAAGGAAACACGATTTTATTGCCCGAGTTGTCGGTATAACCCTTCTTTATGTCATGGAATTTATAATAAAAAGTACCCCGAACAAAATCACATACAACAATTAACTGAAAATTTTTGTTCCATCTTTAATTTATTTTTTATTTTTATATTCAATATCATTTTATTTCCTGTATAAAAATAATATTAAAAAATTTGAATTTTTCTTATAAATTATCTTGGTGTTTATTCTCAAGCTTTACACACTGCCGTATAGGTGTTTGTGAAAAAAAAGGTTGCCGATTTGAAGAGCTTTACATTTATGAAATTTAATATTCCAAATATATAATGGAGTTGGCAGCCCGTATTACTCATTCAACTCCGAGAATAAATGACGTAAGCACAGAATACGTATAGAAAAAATCATTTTTTTATAACGGCACAGTAATATTTTTAAAGAATAAGGATAAAATTTTAGGGATTTTAGAGGTATCCATGAAGCTTTGAGTTTCAATTAGCTTCAAGAATTATTAAATGAAAACACACAAGAAAAACTGAAATTAGTAAGACGTTTATATCATAACGTTTATTTTGTGTTCAATTGCGTCATTTCCCTGCCAATGATTATTTTAACTGAAATTCAAGGCTGATGAAATTCATTATGTTAGTGTGTTTACAATTAAAGTTGATAAAACTGTTTAACAATGTTACATCGCAATAACTTAGAAAAACCTTTCCTTAATTGGTGAAAAAGTTATAATATTGACTCAAAAAATAGCATTAATTCATTTCTTGCAAAAACGCATGTTCCAATTCTTACCAATTAAAATATATTTGTTGGCGCTTTTTTATTTTATTACCAAAAATATATTGAAAGAACAAAAGAAAATTTATCAGTGGTGGCACGAAAAATTGTTTATTCCATTGTATATACGATATTTTGCCCGTACAGAAAAACGCGATTTTAAGCAGTATTTCATAAAATTATTTCCATTATAGCCCACTTTGGGCGTAAAAATAAACAGACCAATACAAACAATAATATAAATACTGAAAAGTAATTTGACAATTTAGGTTATCTTTCTATCGATTTGTCAAGATGAAATTTTAAGCTTTGCTTCGTACAGCTTTTATGCGTAAGTCTTCGCTTTCTTTCAACATTTAGCAAGTTATTTATTAGAGGTGTCCTAGTTCAGCTGGTAACATGGTTTCCCGTAACATAAGTGGGGGGAAGCAACTGTTAGCCACATCATACTTTTGGTCGTGTACTCTAAGTAATATGTGGTGATCCCCTTTATAAAATATTAGGGCCGTTTTCCAACGACTAAAAAAACCCTTTATGATATGTTAGCAGTATGATATGGGACGGGCAGGTACTAGTGTTGGCAAGAATCCTTTATATTTCTTAGCTATTCTCCCTTAGATAGTTATTGGTTCGTTGTGAACAGACTATTTGATGTGAAAAATTTTTCTAACCCAAACTATATTTGTAAAAGAATCTCAAAGGACAATACATATCAGAATTCAATCATACTCTTTGAATGAGAACTAATATTTTGGTCTGCTTCAATTCAATAAGGGGGGCAGTAGCAATTAAATCGATTCTGTGCTCACTTAAGACGCCACGATGTACAATGCGCATGATCTAATTGGCTGAATCATTTTTAAGA
The DNA here is from genome assembly GCA_009887335.1 of Henneguya salminicola. NCBI lineage: Eukaryota > Metazoa > Cnidaria > Myxozoa > Bivalvulida > Myxobolidae > Henneguya > Henneguya salminicola. The sequence goes on along the minus strand of SGJC01000235.1, from coordinate 12,963 downwards.
TATGTATAAAGCTTCATTTCATTTAATCCCACATGCTTCATACGAAATCATTGTAACTAAGGATCTACTTGATAGTTTGAGCAATTTCATCTAAATTGAAAAAAAATTTGACCCATTCCTTTAAAGATGCAACTTATAGAGCATCGTTTGAAATTTATTATTATTTTCTAAAAAAAGCTTTGACATTTTTAGAAATAATATATAATTTTGGCATTCAAAAATAAAGAGGAGCAGTTTGTATAAACGATGAATTATTCTTCTTTTCTATTTATTTGGGCACATTAAAGGGCGAATTCAGAATTTATATGTCTATAAGTAGGTCTGAGGCCGTCTTTGAGAAAACTGTTTTGAAAGGTTGATAAATTAGAAATTTAGAAATTCCCCACATATCGAATCTTAATTTGATTGCAAAAATGAAAATTGTGATATTTATTATCCATTTATCAGTGCCAATGTAGATATGAATTAGATTTTTTGTTCCGAGATATTTGTGATTCCATTTTTTCATGCCCTTTTTGTAAACTGCAACGGAATATAGAAATATGTGCAATTATTTTATCAGGTTTATTTAAAGTTTTGAATTTGAAATAAAATCTCACAGTTTGGCTACATTAATTAGCTTCGGAGGCTCAAAAATTCTGATGACTTTTATACATTTGATTTGATCCATAAATATCTGGTTATTTTTTATATTTTGCATATTATTTGGCATCAACCATCAAATTTCGGTTCGTGCAATATCAGAGGGCAAATAAACAAAATACCGTGCAATATTTTGGAAACGAATCTGCACTAAACTTTTTCCATTCTTTTTTGAGTTTTTATATGCTCTTTAAAAAATAAGGTTTCAATATATGAAATTTATTTTTGTATATATTTAGTATTCTTTTTAACCCGGTGAGATATCAACGAATTTATAAGGTTTTCCACATAAAAAGGTCACATCTAATTTATTACTTTGTATACCGCTACACCCATATTTTATCATAAATTAAAATTTAAAGGGAAAATTATTGTGTGGAATTTTACCAAATAAGATACAAACAAAAAACAACAATATTAAATATTTGAAAAATATGAAAAGAAAATACAATTAATATCTGTTTGTTTAAAAATGAATTATCTTTCTCAAAATTTAAAAAATAGTGAGTCTTCATTATGATCTTAGATTAATCGTTCTCCGACATAATTCTCGTCTGTTTTCGTGAAAATATAACTGTCATTTTTTTAAAAGCCAAATTTTACGTAATCATTTATTTTTTATATACTAATTCATATGTATAATCAAAGGTAAGCAGAAATCATTTTAGAATTTGTTCATGCAAAATTTTAGCTTTTATTTTTTATAAATACAATTAATTCCCCTGACTATTTTTATATTACCCTTTATAATCTTGACAAAAGAATTTTTCACGCATGACAGCTTTATAAAAATTACTCACCAGGGAGAAATGAAAATACTTTTTAGTATAAAAGCTTGGCAAATATCTCATATTTTAACAAAGTTAAATAATGTTCTTTTTTTAAAAATTATGTCAATCGTATTCTAGCTACGCCATAATTTTATTCTGCCTTATTTTTATAAAAACAAAAATGTACTATAAATTAATTTGTATTTTTAAAATAAATATATTAAATTTTTTGGATCAAATGTAGAATAAGACCTCCTTACAGTTTTTATGAGCATGCGTAACCATCTGCTGTTTCAACACACTAAGAACTGAACCAAATTTTCTAAAAACAGGTGAGAATAACGTTATAAATAAAGACATTGGGGATAGGATTATATTTTACTAAATAGAAATATGATAAGAAAGAAAAGACTAATATGGGGGGGCGCGCATGCTCATAAAATGGAGATGTGGGGGGGGGGGGTCATATAGTATCCTTCATCCGATGTTTTTTTCATCCATAGTTCGTTTAAAAATCTAAGATAATGCGAAAAACTCTTCAATTCAATTCCTCCCATTGCCAATGCGGTTGCGATACGGCTTTCATGAAGAGAGTTGGTAAGGTGACATATCTGGCTGTGCAGAGCTACGCTCATATTGATAGTCTTTACACGTTGCATACTTGGCAGTTGCAAGAAGCTAACTATGAGTTTGGGAAATTATCCTTGAAATAAGTAGCAAGTTTTTACTCATCCAGTTGAGGGCTTAAAATTACAATTGGTTAAAAAAAAGTGTAAATTTAGAGATTCAACGTTTGCTCTCATTTATTTGATTCTCTCCTAAAAAAATTAAAAAATTAATCTTATTTAATAAGTTTATTTATGATTATTATAAATTATAAAATAAATGCAGAAATGATGCTTTTTCGCATGGCTAATGTACGCCGGCCGCCTACAAATAAATGGCTTTATAAATTTTATCATATGAATAAATAACACCAATCACACAATGTATTGTGTTTTATATAATAATGGCAATGTAGGGCAAAATTACATTTTCGCATTTATTTTTCCAACGATATTATTAGGAATAATGATTATCCTGTGATCATTCTTAAAAATATGCTACGCAATAAGATAAATTATAAAATTTTAACTTGCAATTATTAATAATTTTCACAATTATAAAATTTCAGTTCACACAAAAAAAATTTCTTCGCCCCATGTTGGAAGCATTCGGATTCAGGAATGTATGATGATCAGAATATTATGTTTTAATAAATAATTACCAATACGTTAAAAATACACACAGGAATAAAATTAAACATGCGTACAATTCATTTTTATAGGAACTTAATATCTCATCGAACATAAATACAACGAGAGTAAAAAATATATTAATACAAAACTATTAATTTACAAAACGGCTATTACCATGGCAGCCGAAATTGTGCGAAAAAATGAGAAATTATGCGAACTATTTTTCAAGATCCCACAGCGTATTTTGTAGCTCTTTTCCTATGGAAAGCGATAAAACCCGAAATTAATGAAACAATTTTAAAAATTATCAATGAAGCCATTTATTTTATCCTGTTTAAATATATCTTTTGAAGGAATGTAAAATATTTTTTAAGGTATTTTAAGATTTTTCGAAACTTTCTTTGATAATTTTGCATTTTTTTAACGAATGTTGCGTGGCAAAAATAAAAAACCCCCCACTAGCCTGTGCAAAATATTCCCACTACAAAGCTGCATTATTTTTTAATGGGCTACAGAAATCTAAAATGTTAATGGCGATGATGGAGTTCGTCATACCGAATAATCGGGAAAAACAAAATGGCAGTAATATTAATTTAAAAAAAAGGCTAATTATCTTTTTAAAATATAAGCAGTATTTTTATGCTCTCATTAAATTATTAAAAGTGTATCTTATTTTAAAAAACTGTAAAATTATAAAGTCAAAATATTTTCGCTGCAGTAAAAAGAAAAAGAGAAATCCCGAGGTCTCTGGAATCCCCTTAGGAAAAATTGATATCATCGGGAGTTAATTTCCAAGTGTTTCGCCATTCCAAAGGAGCGAAAAGTTTGACGAAAATACTATTCTCTCCCTAATCCGTATGATCTGGGATGTCTACTATGAGACCGTTAAGTTTTTCTCGAAAGTTATATTAATATTTTGCAAACACATTCGATGCCAATAATTTAAAATAGGGGGTTGGAATAAATTAGACAGGATTCCCTGCCATCCACGAATTACATGCCACCCTTACCTTAAATGGGTTTGGTTCTCGCCGGAAAAAAATAATTTAATATAAATGCCGAAATTGTATGAATATCTGAGTTACTTCCCACAGTTTGATCTGGCGGGCTGGGGCTTAAGTGAGTCAATCAAACAAAAAACTTCTCGGGCAACCTCGTAAACTAATATTTTCTTACTCTTAAGCTTAAATTTTTTACTAAATCCAAAAATTCCACCAGGATATAAAAAACCACAATTGGATGTTATAAATGTCTGTGCAACGCTACATTTTGTCAAAATTTATTTAATGGATATTTTTGAATAAAAAAAAGAAATTAATAAATAGAAAACAAATATTTATATATATTTTTCCTACCTGTAGACAAAGGATATCAAACAATAGGGATGTTTAAGATTCGATTGGTAATATTTTTCGAGATACGTTCTTAAAGATTTAGGACCAATGAAACAAAAATAATTCAAATGTATGAGAGACAAATTATTATAAATATAAAAATACTAAGCTTTTTACACAATAGCACTCCCATTTTTCACTCATGTCAAGTTCATTGATTTCTTTTTCAATTCGTGCTAAAAGTTTTCCATTTTCAATTGTCATCAAAATTTTATGAATTTAAGATAACTGGGTTTATGTCAGGTAATTTAATTAAATCGGATCATAAAATAAAGCTGTTTAAGATTTTATAATTCATGCTTAAAACTTATTCATCATTATTTTCGATTTATTAAATATTAATTATGGTTGAGAATACTCGGGTACCGAATACCAAAAACAAGGGTCTGTAACTTGATATCAAAATGCTAGGGTTTTTATATTATTATGCTCAGATTTATTAAGCATTTATTTGAATGAAAGAATCAAATTTGAAAAAATGATAACACTAGAACAAAATCATATTGTATTGTATTATATTCTAAGCCAGGGACTATAAACAGTGAAGTACCTCTGACATTTTAATGGAAGCCAAAATGAGAAATACAAGATGAGCATCTCATAGAATACCGGAATACAGATCGATAAAAACGAAAATGACCCAACGCGCATAGTTTAAATAATAGGCTTAATATGAAACTAATCAAAAGAGGAAAATACCGAATCTCTGTTTATTATGTTTTTAACCCAAAATTATGGATTTGACTAGAAATTTGTCAGCCCCTAGTATAACCTTCGCCGATATTTTGGTCAAAACTAAGTTATATATCGCTCTTCTAGCTGTCTGCAAATTTTAATTCTAATTGTTCTTGTTCTTTTTTTTTAAATTGAAATATTATTTATTTATTTTTACAAACTATACTTTTAATACACACATGCAATAGATATTTCCTTTTCCATCCCCAACCCTAGTATTACCATGAATTTTTCGATTTTTTGATTCAAAAATGCTTCTAATTAATTAAAGAAGATTAGAGATAAAAACGGGGACAGTTAAGAAACATGAATACTTCTTGCCTCATAGATCCCCGCCCTCGTGCATTACAGCCCTAACATACTATAAATGACTTTGGTACTCGTATTAAAAACTACCTTTTATCATATGCATAGGCATGCCAACATATTCCCATGAGTACACTGCCAAAAGGTTGAGGTTGCCGACAGTTTCTTAACTTCGCTGAGCTACGGGAAACGGCGTTGCCAACTATGTTATGAGACTTCCAATTCAATTATGGTCTAAAATCTATTTTCAATGCATACATATTAATTTAAAAATCTTCCAGATGTATATTTTACTACACCGCATGCGTCTCTTACAGTATACTTAAAGGGAGGAGACATGATCTGATTAGCTCAAACAAATTATTTTAAATACTCAAATTTTGTAATAAAATATAAAAGTAATATTGGACCTCGTTTGAAACCACAGAAAAATATTAATTTTAAAGGTTAATACAAATTAATTTCCTGAAAGTATTATTTTAAAGATAAAAAAAAAGCCCAAAATTTTAATCGGATTGAATTGACTGGTACTATTTTGACTTGAACATATGCCTAGTTCTAAAATAAAATAAAACGCTATAAATAATACAGTTAGATCTGTCAACCTTAGTCATCATGACACATTGGATATATTAACGTAATTTTTTTCATTTAAGTTTGCCAAAAGCTAATGCAATCAAAATATGCAACCGAAGACAAACGACTCTGCTTAAAGCTATCAACCGGAACAACTCTTTATTATTTACTTTGAGACTACCAGACTACCCTAATATGGTTCATTTAAAAATGCCCCAATAATGTGGTCTTTTTATATCCAAATCTAAAAGCTTCCGATATAGAAATGTTATTCACACATAAATAATAATTTCTCGAACAATGTAAGTCTATATTATTTTGATATTATCAAAGCTAATCTCTTAGCCGACTCTAATCAGATAATAAAAACATCCTTTTATTCATTTCTGAATATTTAATTTAAAATCTGAAATATACTTATTTTTGTGGCAACAAATAAAAGTATTCTTTTCGATTTAGTAAAAGAAAAACCTGTGTCAATTGTTTGAAACAGTAACTGTCAAAATTTAGACACAATATTCGATTTATTTATTTATTCATTGTGAGACATAAAAAATTATTAATATTATTTTGATATTACAATACATAACACGATATTTTTTTTCATTTTGATGACGTGTAAAATCTTATTAACTTTTGTTGAGAGAAGCTTCACGGTCTCCTAGTTGGCATCACTGTCAAGACATCAGAAGTATAAATATATCATTTCTAGTCGCTTCCACATAGGAATACCGTAAAACTGAAACATCTGGTTTCGGGTGAGTGAAATGATTCAGGCTTCAAAAACACGAAGATAAAATAATGTTGATTCGTACTAAAATTTTTACCAAAATCGCCGCGTCAGAAATACTTGAAAATGCCCATTAAAAATGTTTATTTCGATCTCGTGGATTTTCGAAATACACATAAATGCAAATACAGTTGCTACTGCATCTAGAGTTTTGAAGGTATGAACGACCACTGCCTTGATTAATATTAATATTCCAGCCACAAAAACTGTATTGCAAGGAGAGGCAAACTTCAAAATTCTAAGTTAAATTTTCTCAGGATTCTCGCCAAAAAGATAAATATTGTTGTTGTTACGAATAATGTTCGTGTCACTTTTTAGTGAAAACTGTCTCTCCTAACAGTTTTCGCCATAAAATTCCATCTTTCTTACCTTTTTACGAATATTTTTTTACGCATAAAAAAGGAGATAGAGGTCGGGGATTTTTAATAAACAGAAAATACATTGTCAAAGAAGGCAAAAAGCTTGTGATTTAGCAATATAAGATCCCACCTCAAAATTAAAATGCACGGCAAATTTTATTTTTTTACAGAGTTTTGACGAAGGTAGCATTTAGGAGGATAAATAAATCGTTTTCTAAAAACTATTTTTATTTCTAACCCCTTTACACTTATAAATATTTCTAAGAACGTTATTCGTAGTAAAAACATATTAATGAGTAAAATAATGAAATATTTTTATTTGTGTATTTAGGCTATTTATTTTACAAAAACGGCATTAAAATTGACTCGAGCATATAAATATAACAAAGAAACTATTTTGGGAGGCGTGTTGATTTTATAACCACTATTGTCAGTTAGTTCTTATAAGGATTATTCGAAATTTATAAGAAATATAATTTATTATAATTATTTGAAAATTTTTATAAAATGAATTGATTTTGTTTTCACGTAATTCAATTGTGTTTCAGTATTGAGTTTATGAATTCAAACATCGAACCTATTGTTAATAGCCTATTTACAGAAAAATATTTGAGGAAACGTAAAACTCTATGTTATAGAAATAACGACTCTAAACGGGTTGAACAATTTTCAGATTTTGAAAATATGATTTCTTCTAATATTGATATATCTGAAAAATCCATCTCCATGATAAATAAAAAGATAAATTCAATAATTGATATTGAGGAAAGAATTCGAAATATTGAAAAAGAATCCGACAAAGAATGGCAAATTCATATTAATGATTTAAATAGAATTCGAGAAAATTCTGTGAATTCTATTTCTGATTTTAATATATCTTATGTAAAAGCTCAAATAACTGGAACTAAACGAAAATTAACTTTCTTATCCTCTAATAATGTTTCTAAACAAATCGAAGATCGGAAAAACGAGCTTGAAAGTTTGAAAACCAAAATAGAATCAAAAAAAATTATATATGAATCAATGTGGAAATGTTATGGGTTTGATGAAAAAACCATGCAAGAAATTTGCCAAGATTTGACTAAAATTTAAATATTGAAAATATCCTTGTTCTATTTAATATATATCTTTGTGTCATTCAATTTCTTTGATAATAAAATTTTTATAAAATTTATTTAAAGTTTGTTGTTGATAAAAAGTGTTGCTTTATTTGAATGCTTATTCATTTCTCGAAACGGACAATGAATATAGGCTTTCATATGCCTTGGCGACATTAATTGTTCAGTTTTCCCTTTTAAACATTTATAGTTTATGATCCAAGAAAAAATTAATAAAACAGTTAGAAATAATCTTTATTTTTATAAATCCTTCATTTTTTATAAAAATTAATGCTATCTCATTTTCTGAAGATCAAAGTAATGTGGTCGTTTAAGAATTTAATTTTCTTGATGAGATTTACGGGGACGGAAGAAAGGAAGGTAAAAAATGCCAATTTTGATGTTAGGCAATTTATTAACAGCCCTAATGTAATATTTAGTATCAAATATTTTAATTATACTTTTCTTGAAATTTCTTCTCACATTTAAGTTTTTTTTTATTTTTATGCAATGGACACATTCTGCAGAGCTAAGGTCTGCAAAAAAACGAAAACGAGGAATTATCCTTAAATTCGTTTAGTTTCATTCTGTGTGTTGTATTCACAAAATTGTTTATTTTATGAATAATTTCATGCGTATACATATAAAACCAAGCATATTTTTAAGGAGTATAAAAATTTGTCTCTGTCAGGATTAAAACAGAGCGAGTATAGTTATTAATTTCTTCGCAACTAAATTGTTGTTCCTTAAAAAAAAACGTCATTAAATTATAAGATTAATGGATTTTAACTTTGGATATCCTCCAAAAAACGTTTATTACAGCCTTACGCGATTTTTGACAACAAATATTTACACAATCGTATTCTTTTCTTTTTATTGAAGAGTTGGTACAGATATTTTTTTTTAATTGGATTATGATAGTCTACTAATATAGGCATCTTCAAAACAGTCAAATACGGGATTGGTTTTATCTGTAGATATTAAGATTATAAAAAAAAATCTTCCCTCAATGTTATCGACTGGTGGGAAAACTAGCTATGTTCCTATTATCCATGATATATTTTTTTTATGGACATAAATTTTATAAAATTGTAGAAGGATTTTTTGGCTAGACAATACAAAATAAAAAGTCATAGTTCGATACGGGCATTTTTGAAGAACTTTATTCAATGCAATATTGAATGCCTTTTTAAAATCCATTAATATTTATCTTTAAGCCACATTTATCCAATGAATTTTAAAAGGTCTAAAAATTCAGAGCAGGGCTGCTGTTTTTTAATAGTGAAAAGTAAAGAGTTTCAGAGCTATGCATGAAAAAGCCTTAGAATTTTATATATTTTGTGAAAAGGTTTAGTGATTGTTTAAATACATTATCGGCAATCAATTTGTCTCCCAAACTAAGAGACTGGTGTTGACCTAATTAATATTTATTAAATCACCATCGGACTACTAACAAATAAAAAATCGTAAAAAATCTATTGTTTTAAATGAATCATAGCCTCATTAATTCCTTAAGAGCTATACCTTACGGGTACTATTCTGTTTTCTTTTCGTGGAGGTGTCTTCTTAAAAAGAATCGGAATTGTTCGGATGTAACTGAATTGTTTCAGATATTTCATCCAATATTGACGAAATTATATATTAATTGAAATTTATTTGTTAGGGCTGAATCGTGGTAGTCAAATCGCATAGAGATTATCTGATAAGTCGAATATCTTTGATTCTAGTCTGGGAATGGCAATAATTTTTCAAACCAAAAAATATGTGAAATATAGAGAGCTGGTGTTTTGCTGTGTTGTGTGACAAGTAGAGTACGGCAGCAGACTCTGAAAGGAGAGATTGTAGTTCGAGTATGTGTGTTGCAATGACTGAGAGAGCGGTAAAAATAAATGATAAATTTTAAGTGGCATCCTAGCGTAGTTGGTAACACCGTTTCCCGTGAAATCAGCGAAGTTAAGCAACTGTCGGCTACGTCAAACGTTGAGTGGGGGAACTTAAAGTAATATATAACGATGCCCTTTATATGATGATATAAAGATATGTAATTTTTCCTACGAAAAAAAACAATAATTGGCAAGGTAGGGGTATTCATCAATGGGAGGGGCTCCTAATGTAAGTAGCATTCATTTTTTTCCAAGCTATCCTTATTTATTTGTTCAAGCTGTTGTTTCCTTTTATTTCGACTGAAATTTTGTTTAAAATCTTTTTTTTCATCCAAGGAGGTATAAGTTTAATCGTTTATTTTCGTACTAATCGTGTAAACTTGATTTCTTTCCACGTATAAACTTAATTACTATTTTAAACCTTTATTGATAAATTTTTATTCGAAATAAAAAATATATTCTCCATTTGATGTAATTTGTTTGTTTGAGCCACGAATAATAGTAAAAATTGGATTAAAAAAATGTCCGGTGAAAAAAAATTGCGAAATTATTTTGTAATATGGAATAATCGATTTTGAACTAAAAAATCTGTCTGAAAAATTTCTATCTTTATTTTCCTCGCTTTTGATATGTGAATATTATCATATTTATATTAAATTACGTAATTCTTTTTATTACCAAGTAAAATCAATTTTGAAATATTTTCATGTGTCGGCCAAATAGTACACAATAATATAAACGTATACACACACCTTTATATGTAGATTTTAACTGTGCCAGACTGTAATGCGGAAAAAAAATAAAAGCACTAAACTAGGATGCCCGCCATACTTTTCCTCCTTATTTCTAGTTTTTTTATATTATTTTTGGTAAATGAAGAAAAATAACAGTGAACAAGAAAACGGCACGTAGGAGGCGGCGGTTAGTATCAGGTAGTTTTATATAATATTATGAGTTTTCGTGCCTCGTAGATTCCGTTTCATGAAAAATGTTGTTGAGCCAATGCCCTTGTGGTACGGCGTCCTTAGGGGGAAGAGGTTGGGTGTGACGTTTAGTGGGTGAAACCCACACACTGCCGCTGAATCTGATCAGCGGTGCCTACCTGGCGCCTGCATTGGGGCAAACGGTGGACCGTGAAGCCTTTATCGAAAGAGACCAGTAAGATTTTACACATCCAGGCCGAGTGCAAAAAAAAATAAAAATTTTGTTGGGTCCTGCTGATTAAGACATTAATGAAATCTAATACTAATAATGTGAATGTAAGCGCATGCATAATTGAGCCAATAATTAGAACGCAAGCTCCAACAAAATGCTTAGGTTTTAGTTTTGCTTAAACATAAATCGAATTTAACTTTAATAAAGTCAAAATTTGATCGATTACCACATTAAGAACAGTCATAAAAATAATTAAAAACTGTATTAATTCACTAAACGACACTTTGATTAAGCGTTCTTCCCATCGAAAGCAGCCGCATTGGTTTATCAGTTGCAAATAAAAATGTAAATTAGTAAAATGCCAATTTGTATTCAAAAACTTAAAAAATACACCATAAAAAATATAAGACAATTATACAGCTTTTAAAGACAAAATTAAACAATATTAAACAAGAATTTATGATAAAATGTTATTTTTTCAGAAAAGGCCATTAACTGTCTCGCTTTTCGTTAAATTGGGGAATTTCTTGAACAAAATTCATAATGAAAATTATGGGTGTTATAATACTATTTGATGGTTTAAATCATAAATTAAATATTAATTTTGTTGCTCCTAAATTTATATCAAAATATGCAAATTTTATTTAAATGATTAAGCGAGAAGAAAAAGTGTTCTTGAAAATTCTTCTACATAGGAAAGGTGGGAACAAAAGTATAAATTTTAATTTGAAAAATTTAAGATTGTAGAAATATGATGTATGGCATATCTCGATCGTTCGCCACCTCGAGCGCCGCCCAAAAAATTTGATTTCCTTAACCGTTGCGCTTTTTAATGGTTTGACTTTCATTTTTAATATGGGTGATTACGTAGTACATTACTAATTAATCTCAGCTCCTTAACAACAATATTGGCACACATTTTGATTTAAATATGCGGCGAATCGAATAATATGTCCTTTCCTAAAAAATAGTGTCAAACTATAAAAATAAATTGAACAACAATTGTTTTCCTAAAACAATTTCTACGTGTAAAATTTAATTTTACGTAAATTGTAATAGTCTTGTTTCTTAAATTAAATATTCTAAAAAATTCGGAGTAAAGGATTTAATTAAATGTCGTCAAAATCTATAAATCCTAACTTGAATTTTTCTCGGATATATTCGAGTTGTAATATAAAAATCAACAATTTTATCAGTTATAGCACAACATTCTCAAGCAATGTAACGCCTCTATCTGCAATATTTTCTAATTATATAAAAAAAATACAAAATAAAAGAATGTTAAACACTTGGAATTCTCAACCAGCATATTTTTGTTTAAAAAGAGTCCTAAATTCTCCTAAACGGATAGAAGTTAAATAAATAATGTTTATTATGAAAATCAGCATTGCATAAAATAACTTTAAAACATATTATCAACGAGATGACGCATGATTAAAACTATAAACTGGGTCGGTGACTAAGGAAAAAATAATAACATAACACGTTAAATTTGCAAATGTAATTTTGTTTTGTGCATGCGCCCTGGTGGCCCATTATTCTGCAATCTCGCCCTTCATTTTTTTTAAAAACTGTATTTTATATATTAAGTATTCATGCTAAAATGATATTATTTTGAATTGCTTTTTTTGGGCACAAAATTGTTGATGACAGGATAAAATAACTCTGGTCTCAAGCTGAGTTGGAATGATGTTTTGCCTCTATGGCTTTAACTAGCAATATCAAAACGCTCCAAAAAGACGTTTATTTATTTATTTTTTTAAATATAGGGAGATTAAACAAAATAAATCGGCGAAAAAGTAGTAATTATTCTGTTAAACGTGTTTACACCAACTAATATCCCAACAGCTTACAGAGTTGTAATCTGAATGAAAGAAGGTTAAGGGAACTGTTTAATATTCATTAATATTTGCTTTAGACCTATAATCATATGGCAATGATTCTACATGGTATTTAAGAAACGTTGTAAACTTTTGGTAAAATATATTTGACAAATGCATGATGAATTTTTGAATGAT
>SGJC01000234.1:0-18211 GCA_009887335.1 Henneguya salminicola | reverse complement strand
GTAATCAATCAATTATGGGTTTTAGAAGCGATGAATCTGTATTTCTTAATTGAATCTTCTTTTTGTATTCGACCATTATTTTGTTTATTTTAGGGTCGCCAATATTATTTTCCGAAATACTTTAAATAGTATTTTTCATATCATTTAAATCAAACAACATACAAAATCAAAAACTCTTATTTATGAAATACTTTATATATGTGTAAAACAAATCATTCCCAAAAAGAATATAATATTGTTCAATTTTTGGTTTGCTAGTAAATGCTAGAATAGAGGTAGGAATCTGACAATAAGTAGCATCTTCTGTTTTTCTTCATTTTAAATGCGATTTTGCAAGCATTATTAATGTTTGAGTATGAATTTTCACACTATATTATACGATTTAAAACTGCACTACAGTACGAGTAGACAAACTGAATGAGATAGTAGGGATTCGACAATATTGCAAAATACTTAGGTTATATATTCACGTTAAAATATACTCGCATATATACTAAGAGAAAACTCAAAATAAAGGCACAGCATTATCGAAAGCCTTATAACTTCTGAGATAAATGACACCCACAAGCTAAAAAGAAATATTAGCAATGATAATATGTGACAAAAATCAAAAAATTATCCTACTTAAACACTATAAATGGCAGTCATCTCCTAACTAATCAGAATACTGGAAGGTTCGCCGGTTGAGTTTACGTGATAAAAAGATAATAATCAAATTACTTATGGGGTGAAATCAGATTTACTCTTCTTTTCCTGTCAAAAGCGGATGTATGTAGACATTCTTTGAGTAGAAGTCAATTTTGCTGCTTACAAACAATTTTTGAGTTCTTAAGAATAATTGACTTACTAAATGAGATCATATATACTAGACTTGCCTAAAATGCCCTCTATAATGTAACTGACAGTCAGTATACCGGTTATGTTGTTTTTAACTATCTCTTCGTTTATTATGTTAAAAAAAAATAAAACTTACATCTCTGTTACAATTTAAATTTACAGAGTATTTGTTTGAGCTTTAACGTTAATTTGTCCAATGTTGCCACTAACTAGTTCCAGGTAATTTTATTAAGTGCATACCACGTTACCACTTCATAGTCCATTGTTGCCGTGCAAGCAGATTCGATAAAAATAATTGGATCTATATGTGAGTTGTAATTACTTGAAATTGATCGATTATAAATGCTTACAATTAATTGAACAATATAATTTAATCAGTACCAGCCCTAATAAAAACATAAAATAAGGCAAAGGCGAACTGTATAATTATGATTATTTTTGTTTATTTTATGTTGTACTGGGGTTATTCAACCCGATATTATATTGAGAATTATTTAAATTAAACTAATATATTACACAGCAGCTTGAATAATATTTAACTATTAGTAATTATGAATTAAACTCAAAGATGGTAATTATAATTGAATTAATCAGAAATTAGATTTATTGATCGATGACATTCACTACTTTTATATTTTTTTTAGCTAAAAATGAATCAACCTTAAGTTAAAACATATAACCTCGCCGAAAACTAAAAAAGTAAATTAAACTACATTAAAGTATAACGAAACTTTGAGACAATTTTTATTGAACCCAGCAATATTTTTAATAGGTTTTTGAAATAAAACAGATTGTCAGACATTAATCTAATTAGATAATTTGAGTTTTGTAAAATGTATAATACTCAGATATTAATCAACATCGAAATATTTCTGATTCAAAACGTAGATATATAATGAGCTGAAATGTTATCTTTTTTCCTTTCCTTTGCAAGACACATTTTAAAAAGCATCAAAACAAATCCTTATCTGATTGTAGGGCTACAGTGCTAAAACGATGTAAAAAAGTTAAATTTAAGACGTCATTTTCTGCTGTGAGTATTCTAACGAGTCAGTGTTACATGGCCACGTGCTTTTAATAACATGTAAGGCAGGCTACTCTCCCACTTACCTAAAATATACGAATTAAAGACATTTAAATGCTGGAAATATCACTCGTATGGGTGTCACAGATCTACAAAAATCAATTATAATTGGGCAGGCATACAAAATATTAGCTAATATTATCCAATAAAAGTAGATTTATCTCTTTGTGAACAAAAACTACGAATTATTTATTGATTTAGCAGTAAAACTACCGGACTCGCCCTTTAACCTGAAATAATACCCATTTTTTATATTTCCTAATTTATATTGATCGATTTCAACATTCGTATTAACTCCCCTGATTGACCATATTTTTCCAGCTCTTCTGATGCCAAAATATTCATAAAATAATTCACCTAGCTGTAATTGTTTCTAAACAGGCGTAAATGCGAAATATAGTTGTTTCTAGGGCTCATGTTTTGTTATCTCTAGTTTATGTAATGAAATAGACGATTAAAAAATTTTTGTTGTTGATGTATACTAAATCTAGTTTAGGTGTTTTAACTGGCAAATATGTCAGTGCAGTGTTGGACTCGAAACATACTCACTTATATTTATAATAAAATTTATTTTTGTATTGAAACCCATAAATTGAACTTTTTATTGATTTCAAGTCTTTGATTTCTTTGTTTAAATTTACAATATTAGTATTTTTGCACCACTTACTGTTTTTAAATTTATTTATTAAGATAGTATTTTTATTTCTTTTATATCAATCTTAAAATGATATATTTGAAGGAGTATAATAATGCATCGTTCTATTTTTTAACAAATATAAACAAAAAGTTGTGATAAACGTATATAATTACGTAAAAGATACGAATATTTACTTGACATAATTGTGTTACGAAAGTTGAATGCCATTATATGGGAAAGAAGGCTAACAACTTTATTACTAAATAAAAATTATAATTATATTCAATAAAAAATTCATAGTCTATTTTCCTGTACTTTAAAGAGAAATCGTTAACAAAAAAATATTGATACATAAGTATAAGCTCTCAGCTGTAATGATGAACCTGTGAGGGTTATCAAGTCTATATGCTCTATTTAGCAAACAATATCTGTGACCATATGCAAATGAACCAAACATTAAAACATTCAATTAATTGAGAAGAAAGGTTAAAAATCAAAGGTTTATCTATCCTCTTTTCAACAAGTTCAAATATATAAAAAAATCTTAAATATGCCCTCAACTGTGAAAGATTTTATTTATTTAAACTATATTCCGGAGATAAGTTGTTATATATATTTTATTAAATGTAAGATATTAAGGCATTAACAGGTAGAAAATTGTGAACGAAGCGAACAAACCTATTGCTTTTATCTATCACAAATTACACACAATTATGATACTACAGAAAAACTCCATAAAATATATTCTTACAGGGGTTGTGATTCTGACGTCAAAATCTCAAAATATTAATATAAAATTATTTGAGTCTTAAATTGAACTTAGATGCATTGTATATATTGTTAGATCCATCATTCAATATATCAGATTTCGAGGCTGCATGTCCGAACACTATTCAACTAAATTCCTAAATGCAACACAAATATCGTTTAATATCCGATTTAGCTCAAATGTATAATAAAAAGTTGAGGTTGGCGAAATTCAAACAGATTTTTTGAAGGATTTGTACATTTTGTTTGGACGTTTAAAAACCGATTAAACTTTTCTATGTAAAATCATAACGCAATTTTAGGCTCATTCAATCAGAATTTAGGCAGGGCGCCAGCTTTATTCCATCAACTCCGTAATAATTTGTAAAAGAAACTATATTAAAAGGCCTAAAAATTTTGTTAAAACACAGATATATTGAACTGCGATATCTACCTATAAATCTACAAGAATTGCATTGTATTTTTTCTTCTTATCCCAAACTAACTGAAATTATCTTCCAATCCGCAGAATCTTGCACCATAGATGAAGTAAATTGATTTGAATAGGTCCTATTTGTTTGCATAATCTTATTTGAGAAGCAAATAAAGAGCTAGTAGAATAAAGATAAATCTTTTAAAGATTTATGTTAACCAAAATTACTCTTCATCTTAGAGATAAAATATGGAAAAAGAAGAAAGAATATTTAGAGTGACGAAAAACAAGCCAAATATATTCATAACATATTTCTTAAGAGAAATGACTAATAATATTTCTTTTTTATTTCAAAAATGTTAAAATCATATGTAAAATGAATTAATTATGAGCAGAGAATCATTGGAAATTCTCTTTACATGGAAGCTTAATGTTTTAAATAAACACATGATCAGAATGTAAATCTTCAGCGCTACATGAATAATTAGAAATTTATCTAATAACTAATCCAATTGAAAATAAATTTAAAGTATAATAAATATAAAAATATCTGTTTAATAAGCTTTGGCTTTATGAACTTCGGCAAAATGTTAATATAATTTTTGGCCCAGGAATATTTAACAAAAACTCAACTCTTGAAATTTCATTTCGTCTTTATCTTTTAATGAGAAATTAATATTTATTACGCCATTGACATATTGTTCGCACAAGAATCAAATTGTTTTATTTGTAAAATTTAATGCCACAATCCATAGTAGAAAATATTTATTGTGCGAGTAAACAATTTTAAATAAAAAAAGAAACGCGAGTGTTTGGTTACTCGCTTAAAATGAATATTAAATCATAAGAATTTATAACATTTATATATTAACTATTTTTAAACTTTACAATTTTTGATAAAGATTTTTTAATAATTTCATATTTTTGAAAATAAAAAAAGGCATAAGATACCACAGTTCGTTCCTTAAATTGCTTAAAACATTTAGTCTATTTCTTAAACAGCAACATAAAAATATAATTTATTTAATTATATATGTTATCTAATTGTTAACGATATGAATAGAACTACGAATATTATTATGTAAAATAGGTTCAACCTGTATACCGTATTACTAAGCTCGAAGTCATTTAGTTGCCTGACATACCTGCTTCTTTACTTAGGTTCTTAAACCAAAAAATCCTATTAATACGGTGAATTAATTATAGCTTCAGAGGTTTCACTCAAATAATTGACACAGTTATGGAAAGAATGGGGTCATGGTCGCTTTGGGAATTTTTATTAGAGCATAATATGTAAATACGCTTGCAATAGTTTAGTGAACTATTTCGCGCCAAACGATACCAAAAATACAAATAATTGAAAAAATAATATTGATGACTGAATAGCATTGTATTATGATATATAAGAATAATATCTAATCAAATATCAACTAACTTCCCATTTTTTTTACAGTAATATTAGATTTATTCCCTGTATAAAAGTAAAAGAAAACATTATGACTAGACTGAAAATTCAATTTTAAAACGTTTCTAAATGCACCAAAAACGATCTAGCATGTGTAGATTCTTGCTTTGTTCAATTTTTTTTCAATCGGTTTCTAATTTTTAATTGTTGTCGCGTTTTCAAGAAGTATAATCTTTTTTTTGATTTATCATTTTGGCTGTCTAAAAATTTGTTTCACATAGAATCTTAAATCCTGATGATAATTCAATAAACAGTATACACAACTAGGAATTATACTCAACATCTTGTTTTAAATCTTAAAATCCATGTTTTAATAATATTTCATAAAGTATAAATTCGAATAAACTTTGTGATTTTTAATGGTTAAATAAATCTCAAGTGTATTGAATGCAGCCGCATTTATCACATCGAGCCTTTTTGGGAAAACGTTAATAATATTAATTAACGCTTAATACATCAATTAAATTAAAATAAAATTATATTATCTTTTAATTAGTCAGAAGATTGTTTTTATATTAATAAATAGCGATTCATAAATTTCATAAAGCTTTAGATTTGATAAAGGGATACTGTTACAGAATATTTTTGAGTAATGGATGTTATTTTGTAACATATACCACAGGGGGAAAAATAAAACAATTTACATCCGGTACTATTTATAAAACATAAAAACGAGAAAAATTTTCCAACAAATATCAAACGTCGAAAATTAAAGGCACAATGGGTACTTATAAAACAACTAAAGAAATATAAGAATAGCAAGACGTCAAAAATACAAATTAATACAAAATATTTTTTTTAAGGATATAAAAATATATCAAAAATGTACATGGCGATTGTATGGTTGATGCAAAAGTTTAAAACGTCTACATACATAATTATTTTTGGCTCTTACAAATAATATTAAATACTTAATACAATGATTTCCTTATAAATCTCATCTTTTTATATGCATATTTTCCAATTGAATTGTCGAAGTGATTTCGCAATATTATTTAAAAAAGCATAAGATTCAAAAAATTATGACCCAATACAAAAGAAAATGCAAGAAATTGAATTCGATATATAATGAAGAAATTAAAAATTCACAATAAAAATTATTTCATTTTTTGACTGTTATTAATTCCAGTTAGATTGCTGGTTTAGTATCCTGATGAATCATGACTAGTTTTACATGATAGTGTGCCAGTTGAATTTTAATATGTTTTAAAAACGTTATAATTAACTTAGAAGTATTCAAATGAATAAAGAAGCATTTAAAAAAAGTTAATTAATAACCATGTATTAAATTTTTGTTTAGATTAATTTAATCTAAATCTATAAATGATCATCAATATTCGAATTTGACGGTTTTAATTCTACAGCCAAAAGTTAATCAATAATATAGCGAGTTAAAAACTCTTTTTTTTTTACATGTAAAGTAACGGCCTTCGATATAAAATCTTATTAAAAATAATTATATTTATATTGAATTATTAGAGATAGGGTATATTTTCAATTCAAATTGGATTTATTTGAATGAGAATGGAGAATATCTGTGTATAAACATAAATAAAATTCGTATTTCCGTTTAAATATATCATTTTAGTTGACAAGTAATTAGTAAAATTGCTGAGAAAAATATTACCAAACAGTTTTCTTATGTATAATTACAGTTTAAATTCTTAAAGATTCAATATTTTAATGTAATTTCAAAAATATAAGAAAAATGGAATTATATATGCGTAATAATCAATTAGAAATAAAATTATCAACAAATGATTTTATACCAGATTTTTTTTTATTCGGCGTAGGCGTAATGCAATATATACTAATTTAAAATATCATAGAAAAATTTCAGAATAAATTTTTTACGTAATACCAGGGACTGAGATAAAAAATACGGAAGTTGTTGGAGCTAGTTACATTATGAATGTCCCTCAATAACTCTGTTTGCAAAACCAAGAAAAATAATTTATGCTTCCAAACATGTTTTTTCAGCAATTTCCCAAGTTCTCTCTTTATATCTAGTCTCTACTCTTTTCCTGTTCGAAATAATATGGTAAGAATCACTCGCATAAACAATGCTTAATTATTCGATGCTTTTTAAAAATTTTGAACATTTTTATGCGTATTACATTTATATTTTAAAAATGTTAGTGATAAGGAACACATTAAGTGGAGTTTATAATGCGGTAATTCTCGAATTTTTGTTTCCAAAATATTATAAAACTTTCTGTATTTACAAATCTTACCTTAAATACTTTGTATTAATATATGCTTTATGATCCAATAACTACTAATTTGTCGTTATTAAATTTTGTTAAGACCACGAAAGACATTTTTCATTAATCCCTTTTACTATTACCTTAATTTTATCTAATAATATAAACCTCTAGCAAAATCCTACCCTTTCAAACTGAATAACTCCGCAATAAAATTTTTTTTATTATTGAATTACAATAAAAAAACTGCTGAATTCTATAAAGGGCAGTTAAAATTGAGACTATCATAAATAAATTGATAATTCACTTAAGAAACTTCAAATATTAAAGTTACGGTATAGAAATTTTACTAATTAGTTAATTCCGGAATATAGTTCTACGCTATAGCCAAAGTCTGTTCGATTCAAACTTGTTAGGCTTTTTGGGTGATGACATAAAAATTAAACTAAACTTCAATAAATACGATGATGGAAAGGATAATAATAATTTCATTAAAAAAATATGGACATGTTTAGAAATTTTTTTATTAGATCAATATCAAATAGTTTAAGAAAATTAGGTTAGTATTGTTTCTTTTGTCGAAATGATTTTTGAAGGTCTTCACAGGGTTATCAACACTATTCAACATCGTTCAAAACTGATTTATCATTTTTTATACATATAGTAATATATATAAATATAGTTCGTGAATAATTATGCGTTATATATATGAGAATGCTACAGCTGAATCATATATATAAAGATTGAATCAAAATAGACGGGCTCAAATCCCCATGATTTTTGTAAATATATAATACTTACAATGTCAAAATTTTACGTAAAATCAATATGCAACAGGATTATGCTATAAATGTTTCAAATAATGTTGCGCTTAATCGGGCTCAAAAGAATATGGTAGAGTTATATTTTCACTCGTTTCATGAATGTGAAACTTGGGAAACAATCTTGATGATAGTATAAATATTAAGTGTAGAATCTAGATTTTTAATTTTCAATTATTGTTACCATGTTTACTCTTTATATTTTCCCAATAATAAAAGGCGAGTTTTAGAGTTATGTAACAAGATATAAACAGAAGTAAAACTAATCACAGAAAATAAAAAAAATTTAAGTTCAAATAAATTAATAGTATGAAGTTTAATCAAATATTTCTTCTCGGTTGACACACCATCTAATATATTATGATATATTACAATAATAGCATATAAAATCCCCACTTGTAATATGGCTTGATCCATTTTCAATCAAATTCATTAGTTCTGTTCGATAATTTTTGTTCCTGTTTTTAATATTTTTCTTCCATTTAGAAAACATACTCTCAATCGCATTCAAAAATTGAGAATATGAAGAGAGATACATATGTTCAAATTGCGCGTAATTAATTATTGTCTGCGTTTAAACAGTTTTGTTAAATCTGACATTATCACATTATTCATACTTGTGCTTTTTAATCGCTCCATAAGTTTATTAAAAAAACAGGAATAACTAGCAGAATTATATGCAGAAATGTGTGATTCATATAATATGACCCTGATCGGCTAATAGCAAAACAAATTGAAAAATTTGTTGATCTTATTGAAAAAACTGATAAGCTGGCTGATGCTCCTACTAAAATCGACCAATCCAACATCTTAAAGAAACATTCAAGCCAACTTCATTTATAAAAACAATATCATTCTCAGAATACCTACTTGAAAGATTAATATATCTGAGAGCGTATTGTAAACGGGAATCAATAGTTTGGTGTGAGTTTCTACGTTCTGGAACTATGTAAATTCGCTTTAACATATATGAAAAACCCTTTAAATGTTGACTGATATCGATTTACAAATCCTATTATCGAATTTCTGCATGCATTTGTCAGATATAGTCTTTAAAGAACTCGTACAATTTTCATCCACTCAACCTTTTATCTTTATTTTTTGAGCCGCTGTTTACTTTCTTTGAGTGCGTGTTACTAATGGCTTCTTCTCAATATCTCATGTCAGAAGATATCCTTCAACAACATTATTTACAGTTGTTCTGTTGTGGTCAAGACTTCTGCAATTTTTTAACAGCTGTTTCCTCGATTATAAGCTTCAATAATTCGAGCACTCGTATAGTTATTAAGCGTGTTTCTTCTTGTCATTAATAAAAGGGAAACTTCAAATGGGAATTCGGAATATGTCGGAAAATGTCTAATATTGTAAAGATTTTAAAAATAAATTGAAGCTTTAAATTGCCCGCAATAAAGATATGTATTTTTAACATTGTTGAATTAGTATTGGACGATGTTGAATTAGTCTAGGAACCCTTGTTTTCAAACAAGAAGGTATCTGATAGCCTGGCCTGATTAAACACTTTTTTTCTTAATATTCTAGGTATAATTAAGCTGTATAATGCCATATTTCCTATTTTGCATGTTTTTTTATACCATTAATCAAATTTGTTCTTAAATTTTTAGATTATTTTACTTATTCAAAAATTCGTGTATAATTGTTAACGCGTATTAGCTAGAGGCTCTAAATCCTTTTTTTTATATGAATTAACCAAAAATTTCGTCCATCGAAAACCACATGAGGAAAACTTTGTCAAAATTTAATCAAGCCACTTATTTTATAAATTTAAGAGTAAATATTGATTTAATTGAAACATATATTCGATAAAATATTTCATGGAAGAAAGGACGTGAAATCGATATCGTTATTTATATACTCATGCTGCAATGTTAAAGACACGTAGAAACCTTAATTAAGAAAATATTATCGAATTCAGTTAATTATATTGTTTTGTTAAAATATAAAAAATATTATGCCTTTTAATTTAAGGCAATAATTTCACACATTAAATTTACATTAGACGGAGTTATTCTTGTTTCTTCCTTCAAAATACACAGTCAAATTTGTTTAATTCATTTTTGGATAATACTTGATATATAACATGATATAAATGGGCAGGGGCATTTACCAACCCAAAAGCATCGTTTTACAACAAGGGGTTTAAAATAATATTAAGTTGCATTTATATCAACTCTAAATATTTCCCGAAAAATATCTCAAATAAATCAAAATTAGATAAAAGAAAACGAGATATCATGTAAACCAAATTTTATAAAGTAATGGAAGTTCAATCCGACTGTCGGGTCAGTCACATAAGACCAGACATTTTTATGCAGTTTACATAATATTATTTCAAATTCATGCATTAGTAGACAATTTTCAGGTTATAATATATCGAAAGAATTTGGATTTCCCAAAAATTTGAGAGTAATCTTTTGCAAAGATAATTAAAAAAAACATTTGGGAAAATTAATTCAAACTAAAATTATTTCATTTGTATTATTTTGTATAAAAAAAATAAAAATTTATATGCCTTTTTTATGCTTATTTAACAAATTAATAAACTTTCCTGAGGTGTAGGGCAATAGTATTCCTTAATATGTAGGATAGGATTCAAATCCCAATCGAATGCTTTGAAGTAGTTGAGAGAAATATATTGTTTCGTTCTTTATAATTTGAATAAATGAATTAATTTTGGGGTGTGAAAAATTAAATTTTTCGATTAGGGTTTTTTATTTTTTCGGATTTTGAAATTTGTTGTGAGATCATGTTGGGTTCCCTAAATTATTTAGTAAAATATCTAGGTTGGCACTAAATTTCTATTTTTTTTATTTCTGTAAAACCAACCATTTACTCTTTCCATTCCTATCATACGCTTGCGCATACAAAGTATTAAACTGAAAAAGATCGATAATCACACATATCTACAGGCTGGTTAAAAAATCTTCAACAAGATTTACAAACATAATACAAACTTGTCATCCATACTCAATGTAGGTTTTATATGTACTTATAGTTTTAGATATTTATATTGAAAATACATTATATTTAATTGATAAAATTTATATGGAGTAATAAATTCTGGATATTATTGATCCTCAAAGTATATCGGAATCTTCTAAAGGCAGGGGAAAAATTAAAGAGGTCTGAACTAAAAGATCCGTTTAACGTTGCTACACTGTTACCCATACAAGGTATTAAGAACATATCCTTTTCTTGTACGTGATTAGTTTATCATAATAAACATCTAACCTTAAAATAGTCACTTTATTTGTCAAAAACGAAACATGAGAGGCCAGGCTAGACCTAAAGTGAATTAATTTACGAGACAATAGGAAATCTTATAGAATTTCTGGTATATATATTTTTTGATAAATAAAAAAAAGAGTCAATGTGACTAGTTATTAATTTTAACATACAGAATATCGATTTATTGACTCTCAAAACCAATATGTTTACTCTTCAATATGTTCTTAATCTTTTTATGACAGTAACAATATCGATTTTCATTAATTAATAATTAATGATATAACATCTGCTTTGCACAAGAGAAGATTTAGGGGATTTTGATAATTTTTAAATGCCTTAAATCATCTTTAGTTGTCAATTCGCCACAAAATATTTAAAAAAAAACTATGTGACAATGGTACAATCACACGAAGGCTATACTCTGTCAATCACCATATTACAAGGTGAGGACTACATCCTTATTCATTCGATATTTATTTCCAGAAAAAGGATTATTGTCTCTCAAACGGTTCTAGTAACATTCGTATATAAAATAGCCTATTATAGTATTGTTTTTATGGATAAAAATATTTGTAAAAAGCGATACAAAATTAGCCGTTTGAATCAATGTATTGGCTATATTACGCTGAAATCAACCAACTCAACATTCTTTCGTACTTCTGATCGTTTATTTATTTAGAATTTTGACGAAATGAATACATATATTGAGTCGCACATTTTTTTAAAATTTCATACCCTCAACTTAATGTGGTTTTATTTAAAATCTTCTAATAACGCTCGAGTTTTAATATAAAATTTCGTCAGGATGGTGGTTACTAATTTAATTGATTTAAAGAACTCTTAGGCTTAAATTTTATTCGAAAAATCATTCATATGTTAAGTATTAATTCGATGTCGATTAACTACTCAAAATTGAGTATGCAGAGCATAGTGATCGTTATTTAATTGTCATGACTACTCTCATGCGTTATTTGCAGGTATAAAATTAAAATTTACACCTTATCTTTGGTAACGCTATGACTGCTCAAGCAAGGAAGTTCAATTCTTGTAAAAATGTATAGAATCGTCGTCTACCATCTGCAATAAAAATAATACTGACATTCTAACTCGCTAAGTTTGAATACACAACATTGAACGCGTAATCTACCAACAAAGGTGCAGCACGAAAAAAGATTGAGGTTATAAAAATTATTTTACGAGATTAAATGACAAAAAAATCCCGCTTCAAAACGAATACATTACGTATAAAATAGATTTATAAAAATTTAGTTTGATATATTAATAGTGTTATTCTGTTACTAATAAAATTTCTAAAAATATAATTAACGAAAGAAAATGAAAATTTTCTCATCCTACAAGCGGTACTGTTTGAATAATTTTAGAAAAATGTGCCAAATACAAAAGTGACAAATATTTTTTTTTAATTGCTTTAGACATGTTCAGATATGGGATAACAACATATATATATAATGTTTTGTTTTGCAGAAATCTTTTACCATTAATTAAGTAACAAGTCAGCTTGTTTTAACGTCTAATATCTATTTAAGAGACACTTTCTGCAATGCTAGCGTATGTGTTATACAATAGAATTTTCCCACAAACCATTCACTTGCATTCCGTATTTAATTACTCTTAGTGAAAAGCAATATTTCTATAGAAAAGAATTGGAGAATTAAAAAAAAAGATTTAACTCTCAAGGCTTGAATTAAAAAATATCTGTTGTTAGATCAAGTCTGACAATTAATAACATTGATTAATATTTTATATAGATTATTTGTTGCAATCAGAAACCGAAAATAAAATTATTTGACGGATAATACACATTATAGTCAAAATCAGGTATAATTATAAAAAGATGTTCGAATTATTAATATTGTCGAACCACGTAGGGGTCCATTATCCCAAATTAAGATCAAAATATTTTTTGAATTTTTTTATTAGGCATTGATATTTTATTAATAAGTAATTATTAAATTTTTACAATCCTTGAAATTATTTTCTGGAGTGTATCATTTTTTGTTTATTTTTTAATTCTTTATGAAATTGATAATAAATATACAATTTAATATTCTTTTTATTTTAACACAAATGTACAAGAAACACACAAATCAATGATATAGATGGTTATTACGACCGGATATAAATAATGTCGTACGAGCCGTAGGGCTTGAATCATAAAATTTTAATCGTTTTAAAAATTAATATCAAGATCAGAGTATTGAGCTAGGATTATAATCGAAATTTATTTTATTTATATATGGACAGTTTCTGCTTATTTTGTTTCTTATTGCTACAAACTAATATCCATTTATCTGTTATGAAGATTTCCAATGTAAGTTCATTGAATTAATTATATCTCTATATTTTGTTAATATTTCTAATTAAAATGTTGGTACATTAAAAAAAAGTTTTCATACAAATAATTGAATTATTTAGGCATCTTTTCCCATTTTATTGATAAAATCCTAATAATATTTTATGCAATTCATTACCATGATATTAATAAGATATTTATTTATTTTAGGTCGAATATTGAGGACATCTGATGTTTTGTTCGAAAATGAGTAAAGCATTCTTTTCTTGTTTAAATATTCAATATACTTGAGATTTTTATTAGGAAACCATATATATTGATATAAAACAATCAAATATTGATATAATTTTATAGCAAATAGGTTGGAATATATTTAAAATGTAAATCAAATTAATTACAATTTTTAATGTTTAAAATATAAATATAATTTAAATAATATTATAAATAATAATAAAATTTAGGTTATGGTATATTTAAATATCAAAATATTTCAATACAACAAGATGGATCTCGACAAGTATTATATTATTCACTTTTCAGCGATATTCATCATAAATTAGGAATATTTTACATTATTTCGAATGATGGCATGGGTCCCCCAAAATATTTTAATCGCATGATCTACAATGAGAAGAATCGAAAAATTTTCTACTCTTTTACAGATATCATTAATGCTAATAGAGAAGTAAATTTTGTCATTATATAAATTCGAAAATATCTCATAATATGAATAAATTTATACCTTAATACACTTTCAATATACATATATGTTCGAAGGATAAAATCAATCGTATTATAAATTATTTTTGCTGTGTGCTTATTAAAAAATAAATTAAAAAAAAATAAACTATGAGAATTGAATTATATTTTAAATCGTAAACATTTGAGCTAGTGCGATTGAAAAGCATGATTTAATAATATATTTAAAACAAAATTTAGTTATTAACAATATAATTCAAGTAATATGTATCAAGAGCCCATCATTATCTGTCATTATTTAAAAAATTTTTCATTCAATACACATATTATAACCATATTGATAATTTATGTCAAGTCGATATAAATTCGCACGAAATAATATAATAAGAATATATAAATATTACATATACTTAAATATTTCAAAAAATATTATTAATTTAAGAATTGTTGTTTAAAATTCTTAATGATCAGAAATATATATTATCCTAATCAACCAATATAATATTTAATAAAAATCTATTTTATTTTACATATTATTGTATTTCCTCTAAGAATATTATATTTTACGAAATTCTATTATTTATATTTTCAATCTAAGAATTGAAATCTTTTGATTACATAATAAGCGTAAAGTCTTTGGAACATTTTTTAAATATATCGATAATACTAAATTTACACAATTGGAGAGATTCATCTTGTTTTTATAATATACATAACGGATATTAGGTTATCTTAACAAAATAATATAAAGAAAAATAGTAGTTTTTTATTTCGAGAAGTAAAAATTTATTGCATTCTTTTGATATAAGTTTCATATCTTTTTAATTATCTTACACAATTGATAAAAATTTTATCGTAAAGAAAAATAGGGTCAATTTTGATATGTGTTAAAGTTGAAGTCTTACTAAATAAATTACGCTAGCGAGAGATAGAGAACTTGTACAGGTTTGCTGATTATACTTTTCACGATATTTACAAGCCTAAATCATTAACCCTCATTTAAACTGTAAATAAAACGTTAGGAGTAATTATAGTAATAATTCTTACGAATTCGAGTTTTATTTAAAAAAAAAGAATAAAAATTTGAGATATTTTTGTAATTTATTTTACGATTTACTTGTACAAATTAAATACACTTTTAATAATAATAAAATGAATAAATATATTTAATTGAGTGTATAACTGCTAACTTCTTACCTTCATTTTTTATAATCATAAAGGACTTCTTTGCAATTTTTATGGATAGGAGGGATGAGAATAAAACTAAAATATTATTGCCACAAATGTTATTCATGCGTCACGATATTGATAATCGATATAATTATTGCCATAGTTTAACCGACGAATGCTTAAATGTTAGAATAATGTAAGCTAATTTATAAATAATTAAAGATTAACAAAAATATATTCACCAACATGTATTAATTTGTATGAAGTTAAGTTTAAAAACAAACTTCAAGATAAGGAAGAAGAAAAGAAAAAGTAATTATTGAAAATACAATAGAATATTCGGGTATGAAACTTATAACGAACAATTCACTCAAAATAAAACTATATATTTTAATAAATATATGAAAAATAAGGGAAAATATATTCATAATTCAACGTTCGCGTATATATTAGGATATATGGATTCAACAATGGTAAATATATTATATTATAATCTTAAGATTCTTAATAAAATGAAAAATAAATTAATATTTACTTATATGTTTCGAAATTATGAAGACATTTTACTTTATATAATTCAAAACAATTGGATGAAAAATATTACAAAAAAATTAACCATAATACAAAATTTTATACCGAAACTATATTATTACGAAATAAAGTAAAATGATACTATAAAAATCTAGACTTGACCTTTGTTTATATAATATAAGACAAATAAAGATTATTGAAAATAAATTAAATAAAAAGTTTGACAAATCTTATTCTCGAATAAATGGATATTGGTGCCAAAATCCTATAAAAACTAATCCGCAGGTTATTGACAATGGTAATGATTTATTTTTTGTGCCTGATTTTACTATCAGTTCTTTTCTTTCGTTAACAATATTAATAATTATAATATCTAAATATTTATTAAATTCATAATGATATGAAAATTTTACAATTAAATATAATGTAATTATAACTGTATTATGTATAATAACTCATAGCCTTCTAATTAATATCTCTTTGGGCGCGTCGTTTGCTTCCGCTTTATTATGCCATCTATTTATTACATCGTTAATTTTTGTTGACCAGTTATTATTTTTAATTCTGTTTTTAAAATTGTTGAACTCACTATTATTCGTTTAAGCCGATTTTTTGGTAAATTAACATTTTATATTCACCTAATTTATGTACAATTTATTTATTGTTTACAAAATTTGTTGAACTCGCACTTTAGTTTTATCTTTTATTTACTTACTTATATTAAAAATGCGCAATTGATATACAACAGCATACTTATCAAGGTACAGTTATAAATAAGCCCGAACTAACATTAAAACTATATCATAGTTCAAAAATGGTTAGTTGTCAAATGTAATTCGTTCGATTAAAATTCCGAGATAAAGGGAATTAGATGCATAAATTTATCTCAAATTAAAAAATCCGTCAACAAAATCAATCCCAATTATATAATTTTATTTGAATATTGAAGGTTTAATTTTCATTAAAACAGATCTTAATTATTAAATAAATTGCGACTATTAAATATAACCTAGTTGTATAAATTTTCTCAAATATATATTTTTCCAATTTAAATTCACACAAAAACAGCGTAAATTACAAAAAACCGCCTTCGTGTCAAAAAATGATAAATTTATCAATATAAATATTTATTTTAAGTATCTTCGTTATTTTTTTTTTCAATTTAATCAAAAATATCATTCATTAAATATTCTTAAAAGGACGATGAGGCATACATTTTTATAATAAATTGAATATTTCATCATCTTAGTAATATTATTGCTATCTGACAAGCAACATAAAATAAAAACTATATACATATTCAGAATTTTTTGACTCAAATATTTAATCTGTAATATTTTAAACCTTATTAATTGTTTATTTATATTTAAGCTTTTAGCTAAAATATAAGCTTGATATCTAAAAAATAAAATTATCATTCAAATGAATATACAAAGGACAAAGGTTCGTGTGAATTTAGATAATATATTTTTTTTTTAAATTATGTTTAAACATTTGATAAAATATTAAATATTGGACGATAACATTATTAGGTTTGAAAAAAGAAAGAATGTTACCAAAATTTATTGTGATAAAATTTTTTCAATTATTGAATAATTATTTTCACAGTCATATGTAGACATAAATATATATAATACAATAACTCATAATAAAAAGCACGCGTAATAAACCTTAAATGCCATGAGGTTGTCTCGATATTATATTTGGCTCAAAAATAACTTATCATAACGAATTTGTAAAAAATATATTTGGTTTGACAAATATTATAATTCAACAAAAGTAGCAGAACTTTTTTGATTATAAATTTTCTACATAGGCAATAATTTCTGAAATCACATTAGTTGAATGAAGGCTGGGGCAAGAAGAAAAAAAGTCATAAATATAATCTAATTTAGTGTCTTTTAATCATCTATAACAGCAAAAGGTTTTTTCAAATAGAGTTTTCAAGTCAATCATTTTATGTTATCTTATTGCAACGTAGCTCCCTAGGGTAAACCTAATGAGCAATAAATTTCTTACCAAC
>SGJC01000233.1:0-19296 GCA_009887335.1 Henneguya salminicola | reverse complement strand
CTCATTACACTATGTTTAACATATTTACCAATGAAAGAATAGTTCATTTCATTTTTCTTCATCACAACAAAAATAAAAATGGTAAAATAATGTAAAAAATTTATGTACTCTTAAATTCTCTATAAATATTAGAAGCAGGATGTTTTGGCGCCAAAAACAATCCTGCTTCGTTTAAAAATAGCTTTACGAGGTTCATTAATTTTGCTAAATTTTTAAGATGTGTGTTTGAACGTCAATTCAGATTCTTTATGACCCTATAAAACTCTTCGGCGTGGTTCAATTATAGATATCAGCACGAGGAAACAGGATTGTCAATCCCGTTACTCTTATAGTAGATTCAATCACAGCAGAGGGATGAAACGGTGTATTATCCATTATAATTATTTTCACATTCGACATATTTCTTGAGAGAAGTTTTTTTTTCACCAAACTGAGCCATAGATGATGGAGGAGCGCTCGCGTTTTGAGTTTACAACTAATGCCTCCATCCGAGGATATGGTACACATCAGGGTCACATTTTTTTCTACTAAATTGATGCAGTTATATTTGGCTGTTACCATAAGGAAGAGTAGTATATTGCAAATTTAAGTGTAAATTGAATTGTGTTTCTTGAAAGAAAACAACTTCAGAATCTGTGAAGAAAAACTTCTATTGCAATTAACAAATCTGTGAGCAATATCATTTTCTGAATTTCATGCTATTACAATGGGTTTGATTTTGTTACGGATATATCTCATTTCTTTAATATTTGGAGGAATAGAAGAGGAGGGGGCATATTAGTTGATTTATCGCGTTTTTGAATATATCTACTGCAGTTAGAATATTATTAGAAGACACAGATTTCATTTTATTGTTTGGGCTGTAGCGTACATGTGCCCTTCAAAGCTATAGATTCAATATTCATAAATTATGGATAGAATTATCAGGAATATTGTAGACATTGTTATTATTCCTGTTAACATTGTTTGAATTATTTTGAGAAATTATATGCATGAATATTATTGGACAGTAACCCGAATGAGTATAGTTTAGATTCATTTGAAGGTTACGGCAATGCACCATGTTATATCCATTTTGTTTCTTGCCATTGTAGATTAAAAAAATTATTTTAGCAATACAATTTGCACGTATTCCAGAACCCCCTCCACCTGCTTCTTACTCTACTACCCATAAAATACATTATATTACAAATAAAAAAAACGCAGGATACTTCATTTTTTGCATGCGAGTGCGTGTGCATTTGTTCAATAGGGCTTTTTATTACTTTATATGCGAACCTCTCTCGCAACCTAATCTTCTCAAAGAAGAGAAAAAAAGTATAAAATTTAAGGGTGCGTTTGAAAGTGGGTGAAGCAAAAGTTTACTGACAAAACAATAATTAATATTCAGTGGGCATAATATAGACGGAATATAATATAATATAATTAAGATTGTGAGAGATAATAAAACTGTATAATTAACATATTAATCTATGGTAATACTATGAGTGAATTAGATTAAAGAGAAGTGATTCTAAAATGAATTTTTAATAAATACCCATGAATGAGAAGACGACTATTATTATTTCCAATTGCAAGATATTTTCCATCAGAAGAAAAATCAAAGCCAAATATATTACGAATACCATTGTTAAGTTGAGAAAATGGCCAACTTATCATAACCGACATGTTATTCAAATCCACCATTCTGATTCCTTTCTCTAAATTGTTTGAAGCAAAACACATTAGATTGCTATGAATAACTAATAAAAAGACTACAATTTTTCGTTGAATTTAATATCGCAAGTAGGAAGAGTGAGATTTGAAAACTCTTTAATGACACTTCCAAAATTAGTCGTTGTCTCCAAAGATGTAGAAAAATCCATTAATGAAACTAGACCAGATTCAGATCTTGAGTAAAATATGCAATTAATTACCCTGAAGCCATAATACCAGAATTTGAAACACACAAACAATTAGCATCAAATAAGGCAGGATTAGTAATTTTATTTATACATCGACGTGCACGTAATTCCCAAACATAGATATCCCCGAATGCTATTTTTTAGAACAAAAATAATGAACATCCAATAGAATATAAGATATTTTCATCGTGTTTAGAGAAAATAATATCTTTGAGTGAAGAACCCTGGGTAAGGTGAAAAAGAGGTGATCTCGACTTCATTTAAATTTTAGTTAAATACCTTTGAAGAAATTAATGGTATCTCTCCATTATCTCCAACAAATGCAATATTCGATCCACATGGAGACACGCAAAATTTTTCCCACATTTTTTCACTGCGTCCTAAAAAAATAATTAAAAAAATATATGCCTCTGATTCGATCCAAATAAGATCCTTGGCCTTTCTCAAGATTATAAAAATATAGATGTCTATTTCTGGATGAAAGAATAATTTCAGTGCCAGAATTACAAAAATGTGCACAACGAATTGGGAAGTTTTCTATCTTCAATGTCTTTAATAAAGATCCACAGTCTTTATTGATCTAATTATTGATAAAGTAACATGTATCATAGATTTAAAAAATAAAAATAAAACGCTTATATTATTATTATTTAATAACCAAATAGTATATTCTAGATGCTGCGCATTAGAACTAAAAAACTTTAAACTATTAACTACATCAATTATGGTAATGATATCAAATGCATTAAAATGTGATATTTAAAAGTAGCAACTTTAGAAAGAAAGAATACCACTAGATTAGCTGTCTATACCTCCTAATTTTAGAGTGTCTCAATTTTCATTTCAATCTGTTGATAAAAAAAACCTCCCAATTATGTTGTAAATAAGATATATGAAAAAAAAGACATTTTAAGGCTGGATTAATTAAGGGTAAAGCATTGCGTTTTATATCTTGTGGAACCTCAAAAATATCATATGTTTGAACCCTTTCATTTTTTTATGAACGATCCTGATTATAACTTTACAGTGTTATATTTATATTTTGAAATAACATAAGTATCCACATAATTACAAATTTAAACAAGTTTTTAAACATTTTTTGAATTAATGAATACAGAAATTGAATGTTTTCCTTTACTGAAGACATGCTGTTTCTATAATTTAAAGGTTTTGACTCTGAATGTCTTCAATAAGTTAATAATATGCGAAATGATGTATTTTTATATATTATTTATTATATGTAGAAAAAGTGTAGTTAGCAACCTACCTAGTAGTCAATACATCTGAGACAAGCATATGACAAGCTTTAAGCCTCTGTAGATATATTGCAGAGATTATCAAAAAATAAGCATTTTAAAATTTTTTATCAATCCTCTCAGTAGGGTTACATACAATACAGTCAGATGTGGACTGAGAAACGTGCTTATAACTGATAAAATTTGAGGCGCTTGATCAATGTATACCATAAATACATAATGTAGTATAAAAGATATATATTTAAAAATATTTGATTCTTCTTTTCTTTCTTAGGTAAAGAAATGTGTGAAATAATGTCCTTTTTGTTTACGTTGTTTATAATATTTTCAAATTGAGGCAGATTTACAAAAACAATGATAATTTATTCTATGATACTTATCTTAAATGGTATTATAAATCAGAAGTAAAATATAATGAATGAAATTGGGGATATTAGATTGGAAAACAAAAATTTTGTCCTAAGTTTTACGAAATTAAACTTACTCTTGGGTAAATGGTTAAAATGATTATAAACGGGATTGGGGCAGTTGACAGATTGCTCTGATTAAATAAGACATCGAATATATGACATAAACAGCATGTCTAATATTTGAGGAAATAAACTATAACCATATCCATAGTTAAATAAAAATTAGTGTTTTCTATCAATTTATTTACAATTAATCGTTTTCAAATTTTTTATATCTTTCTTTCCAAGACAAAAAAAAAGGCAACCTCTCATTTCAAAATTGTGATATAATTCATTTAAATGCCTCTTTAAGGGTAAAATATCAAAAATCGAATTAGTTCTTCAAGAAATCGATTTATTGCATTTTTAACTTTAACAAATGAACGAGATTATTGGCCACATATCCTGATTATGATTGAATTTGTATCTAACGACCATCACGTCCAATTATAATTGTCATTCTTTTAATATTTTATTGTGTTTTATTTTATAAATATATTTTTTTACAATTCTTGAACGTTTTTTGTTTTTTTGGGTTATCTACAATTATTAAAAATTGAAATTTTATATTTTTGGCTTTTTCAAAGGTTAGGGGAAAATTAACATGGAGGGGGTCAAGCTGAATAGAGCTGTATCGGTTTTGGGCAACATATATATAATATTTTTCCTACTAAAATACGTTTTCGTAGATTTATACCAAAGGGGCGCAAAATCACTCTTCAGCGCTAGAACAGTTAATATGTTATTTAAACTATTCTTTTAATGCTCATTCGAATAGGGACTTAAGAGACATTTCAGTTGTAAAATTAAAATAAAGTAATGCAAAAAGGTGATTAATAATATTGTTGAGAGTGGATTTCGAAATAAAATTTTTTCTTCATGGTTCAAAATAAAAAATTAAAATTCAATACGATGTCTCAGAGGTTTAGGCGCATTTGATCGCCTTTGAATATGTTGAATTGAGACTTTCAAATAATCAAATTATATGTTGGGATAAAAATTGAATAAAATATTTATTGTTTTATTCAATTTTATAAAAAAAAAGGATATAATAATGATTACATTTTTTTGTATATTTTGATAATAGCATTAAATATATTATTGCATAAGGACCGTCGTAGAGCAGTTGTAAGCAATTTCCCGTTAGCTATGCTTAGTTTAGCAACTGTCAACAACGTCAAAGGTTGGGTGGTGGTTCAAGGTATTATGTAGTAATCTGTTGATATGAATAATGCATAGTATGTCCTTTTTCATACGTGAATCAAAGCCATTTGTCGTAAGGTAAGGGAATGATCCGTGAGCGATTAAAACTACTCGGGTGTAAAGCATTGGCCTTCCTTAACTATCCCCTATTTGGAGATGGCCGTTTTAAAAACAACAACAATTTTTGTCAAGTAGGGCAAAATGTATTTAAGGAAGATCGTATCGATTAAAAACAATGTGCTGATGATCTACATAAAAATGTGAAGAATCTTAATGGCTAAAACGTGATTTAAGAAAATACAAATAAGTGAATGCTATTGTTGCAATAATGAATTTACTACAACTGGCTATACTTTATTCGGTAGATACATTGTGAAAGAGTTGCATGAAAATCTGATAGCTCTTACTCTGTGCGCATGCGAGAATTTAAAAGAAAATTCGCAATAATTCAATCTTATTCGTTTGTATTTTTCATATAATGCCATCTTTGGTGTATACTTGTAGATACACGCATGAACAAAAGTGCGTGGGGTGATTGTCTGATTGTTGCTAACTGCAAAATCCCTTTCCCCAAACTAATAATAACAGAACTAAGTGTATTTAAAATTAATTGTTTCAGGCAAGAAAGATACTCTTTATTAATGAATTTTTATAATAAATATAGACGAATCCTTTATGATTTGAAATTTCATCGAATCACGAATCAAAAAATAAGATTTGATTCGACTAAAAGAAGGAATCGAAGTTTCATATAAATATTATAAAAATAAGGCTGAATAAATTGATAAAATAAATGCATATATATTTATTATCTATGAAATGGTATTTTTTAAAAAATGTTGAGAATATATGTTATGACTTATAAACTAAGATATAACAATTTTAAAATTGCAGGGCGTATAATGGATAGGCATTAGAAAAAACGCAGATTAATGGTTAGTTTCCTTGCTCAGAATAGTGCCCATTGACTGTTAGAGTTTGCGCGGTAGACATCAATAAAATATATTTTTGCTTTTTAAAGTAAACATATTTCATCAAATATGTATAGTTATAAAAATGAGTCATTCAAAATAAAGAAAAATAAAGGCACGAAAAGATTTTCTACAAAAACAAGAATATAAACATGCCAGTCAATAATTAATTTATATGGCCTGAATGGTTAAAAGTAGATTTTATTAAAATTTACATTTAGAATAATTTGTCGATAAAATTAAGTTTCGTAGACGCACGCGCGGCTTGGGCAAAATGAATATCCCCCATCGTGGTGAATTTTCATTTTTTTAAAAACAGTTTTCACATGATACTTCTTCATTTCCCAGTATATATCATTATGATTATAAATGTTTTATTCATTTTTCGCAAAGCAAAGCGTGGGTTATATTGTTAGTGTTAATGTGTATTTTTAGTCATGAATGGCAGTTTAAACCAACTATAAACTGCCTAACTAGCGTCGTTTCGGGACTTATTAATAAACTATATTAATTACTAATAAAGATTTAGAAATTTTTTAAACTTTAAACTTACATCGAATAACTGCATTTGATCATGACGTCCTGCGGCTAATAGAATATTTTTGCTTGGATGAAATTCTATAAATCGACAAGCTTGCGGGAGTCTACATGATTGATTAGCATCAAATAATGGCGTAATTTTTAATTTCGATCTCTTAGATGATACAACAGATCCATAAATTATCTGTTGTTCATTTATATCGTCACAGTCTTCATCTAAGTTTTAGTAAAAATAATTAATACCAGATTCAATTTGTGGATTAGTCCATGATGGAATTCCATTAATTTTTATAAATCTAATTCATAATAATAATTAAAACTCCTCCCGCAATATATCTTCCAACTCCTTTTCTTTGACAGGATTATCAAATTTTTGAGCATTTGCACGGCGTATTTTTTTTATATCGACAGGATCAATTCTAATTTTTTTTACACAAAATTACTCTATTGACCCTTCTTCGTCCGTCCACTTTGCTTCCTCGCTTAAATTCATTGACATCTCGTTATGCGCATGCGAAAAAAAATAATTGAAATTCTTTATTTTGTTGATTTTCTTTACAACAGAAGCGCATGTTGCAGCTATTTTATACCAAAATTTATGATCAGGATTACTCAATTTGATTTATCCATTACCACATTCATCGTGGAGTACCGGTTTTTGCATTCAAATTCGTTTTATTTATTTAATTACTTTAACGTGTTTATTTTTTATTAATTAATACAGTATATATATTCCTTGCTGACTAAGCGCTAACTTCTTTTGTTAACTTCTCGCACGCATACACGTCGTAAAAAAGAATTCACCCCTGGGTTAATAATTTTAAAGTTTATTCACTGTTATTGCACCACTGATTTTTCATATTCCCTTTATTCGAACACGGCGGCGACCAAATGCCCGATTTTTTTTAAGTATGATTTTATTTCTGAGAAACCCTCATCGCAGTGATTCAAACAAAGAGAATATCGAGAATTACATTTTATTGAATTGAAATAATTATTATAATATTCCATGTATAAATGGAGGGAACTTGCATTTATCATGACGGTTATATTATCGAATCACCGGAATATTTCGTATCTGGTCGATGAATTGTTTCAATTTTCAGCCATTATCGTTCTTTAAGATTGCTTCACAACTTATAACGATAATGAAATCAACAGCCAGAACCATTGATACATGGCTTCCGTCTACATGTCTTACAACTGACAAGATTTAGTGTCTTTTTCGTTCCGTCCGAGCATCGTACGTATTTTAATATTCAACGAACTGCCATGTACAAATATTATATGTATAAGTAAAATATCTAACGTATGGTCTCATTCCATTTTTGACATATAAATCATTTATTCAAGATATTATCGGTATACTTATCTTCAACCCTATACAACAAAAATTTAGCCATCTTCCAACTTTAAATGGATGTTCATTAAAATTTAACTTATGTCTCATTGAACAAATGCAAAGAGGATAGTCCTCATGAACTATTTGGAGAAGTCGATTTTATATTTCATTGGTTACAATTTTCTTCTAAATCCGCCAATATCAATTTTCTCGGCAATTCGTGTTCGCTCGAACTTTTCAACTTAGCTAGTAATCGTTGATGGAGATATATTCAACATTTTGTTTTCCAATTATTTATTTTCCCTCTTCGCTTACGAATTTATTTAATTTTTTTCGTTCATTTATCAGTATTTGTATATTTCCATTAAAATACCTTCAATTAAAAAATCGTGCAATCAATTTGGATACAAAATTAGAGGGCATCGAAAACACTTGATTGCAAAAATAAAAAAATTTTGATTTTAAATACACTGTGTTAGCTATTTTTGGAGGGAATACTTTAAGAGAAAGCGGCATAAAAAGATAAAATATCGTGGAAAAAAATGTGATGCCCAAAAGGTCAATTAATATTGATGATTAAGTGAGGTTTTATTGAATATGTATAAGTTCATTGATACAGTTTATTTTAAAATAATAATTAACAGCAAAAAAAATCGTGTCTCACTGGTAGGAATATGTTTTTTCGACAGCCCAGGTTGTTTCCCAGGACCGAGTCTTAACAGGATCTTAAGTTACCATTTTTTTTTCTTTTTATGCTAAAGCATGTTTTAGCGAATTTAGTAGAAAAAATATCGTCTTTAATAATGATACATTATCGATCAACTTATGTGTAAGGATAAGGTCACGAACATTGCCGAAATCATCTTCGTCTTATACGTGTCATGAAAATCTGCTTGTTTTAATATTCAATTATCTTTTAAAACTAAAATCACTTGTTATTAAATTTATACATTATTGTTTTTACTTTCATTATTGCTCACCACTCATATCGTTTAATCACTACGCCGTTTCTTTATAATCATAGAAGTATGATTTAGATATTTAAAATAATCGCACTTTAAATAAAACAAATTCTGATAATTTAATACAAAAAAGAATAGTGTTCGTAAATATTCGTTCACTATAGATTGATAAAATTAAACATAAACTCTACTTATTAATTTGAATTTTATGTAAGCGAATGTAATTGCTGCTATTTTTCAACTGGTAAAATACAATAAAATATTATTCCAAAGCTACATAACCGCACATCATATTCTTAATCAGCATGCGCATTTTATAACTTTCACGTGGAATAACATAATGCAACCCAATATATGCAAATTATAATGCTTTAAACCTAAAATGATTCGAAGTATTTTGTCTTATAAGTAGTGTACATTTATATCATACATGTTTTTCAATTAACTGTTAGTGCGCGGGCGCAGCACGAAATAATTTTGTTCGATGTTTGAAGAACGACCCTTCTACGTACACAAACGATAAAAGCCATAGCAGTTTGACAATGCCAAATGAAACAGATGTAAGCTTCCTCTAAAACATACTCTTGCTGTTTCTTTATCTTGAGCTAAAAATGAATTTTCATACTCTCTATAAATCACATTAAAGTATAATGAATGCAAAGATACTCATCACTGAAAATACACACAAACCTTTATCCTATCATTCCATGTGGTACTCAAGATTAAAACTATATATATTTTCGAATTCTAAATATATTCACTTTCTACTAATAACATCGTTCTGCTGTAAATTTTTTTTTACTTTGTATAATTATTCAGTTTAAGTTTCTTCATGAAAATATTTTTTTCAATTTTAGTATTACTTGAGTATTTTTTGAGTAATGCTAACATATTACATATTATCGTTTTTTCCCCATTTTATGAAAATTGTACTTAAACTGAATATGGTCAACTGTATTCTGCCAGTTAGAAAGACAATAATGATTGAGGTATTGAGGCAATGTCCTAATATACGTACGTCATCTCTTAAATGATGAGATTTAATGAAATACTCACTCAGCTAAACCACTTGCATTTCCCGCCTGCCATATTTTCGTGATAAGTTGAAATATCACGACTACTTTTAAGGCCAAATCGAGGAGTTAATAGCAATGTATAGATTTTTTTACAAAATATAACACTGTGAAATTCATAATGAAAAAAAAAGGCGAGCATGTATTTATATTTGCGGCGATTTTTCCCCAAAAAAAAGAAAAAAGGAATAGATGTCATTAAATTTACCGAAACTGGTTATAATCTTTTTTTTTAAGATTTAGGGAATGTATTGATCAACTATCCTCGGAACTATCTTCCGCTATAATGTTGAAAATAATGAGGGTTTAAGATTTTAGAAAGACGTTCAACGTACAGTTGTAAATCAAGAAATTCGCCGAATTATCAAAAAGTTAGTAACGACTATGACAGGGGTAAAATAGTCTTTAGCGCATGATATTCTCTAACTAGTGTATATCGTAGGGTAAAAATATTAGGATATACCTATAAAATGGCTCACCCTATATATAAAGGAAGAGACACTCGAGATGTATTAAATACGTCAAATCGAAAAGCTAAATTATACCAAACTAAACAGGCAAAAAAATAATATTTATCGATGAATCGCTTTAGCATTCATATGTTGATGAGACACTTATGATAGGCAATAGAAACGACTCTTAAGCTACTCCACCGATTTTTGGAAAAATATAAAAATAATTTTGGAACACGCGCCCAAATTTTAATATATTGACCGCATCATACTTCAATAGATGTAAACGCCCCCACCTTACACGCTCACTATACGGCAGTTCAAGTGGTGTATAACTCAGGTCCCAAAAACCCGTATATTTTTATGATTGACAATGTCAATTTAAATTTAGTTCTCAATTAAATTCAGAAAATAGTTGTTCTAACCTTTATTCCCTTCAATATTGGCAATACTTAGATTAGAGTGGAGAAATATTATAATCAATAGAAAACTATTCAAAGAAATCATCTTCTTTTTAAAAATATTGCTGAAATCCGAGATTGCAACATGCTTATATAAATTTTATAAAAGAAAGATTTATGTTATATTTCTCTTACAGGAAACCTTTTTTTAGCAGTGTATGTGATCGGAAGATATCGAAAGAAAATAATACAGATTATGACCAGGTTATAATTTTATTAACTTATTTTAGATCTACTTTTTTTAATATTTTATCAACAATAAACGGAATCGTGTTAAAAATTTAATTATTTAACTGCGCGTGCGTGTGCACGTTATTTTGAATGTGTGTGTTTCTTTATCGGATGCAAAACACTATACTTATGTCAGTTGTAATCACCCATAATTATATTAGAAAATAGGAGTTGGGGCCATTCAAACGTGTAAAATGAGATAGGCTTTACAATTGACGGATAATGTCAACCTTTTCTTTAACTCATATGCGATAAGAGAAAATTAATCTACTGAAACGATCAAAAATAATTAAATGAATAGATATGGGACCTGTACTTTGATTTGAGAAAGAATTAATAAATGTTAACCA
Source organism: Henneguya salminicola (assembly GCA_009887335.1). NCBI lineage: Eukaryota > Metazoa > Cnidaria > Myxozoa > Bivalvulida > Myxobolidae > Henneguya > Henneguya salminicola. The sequence goes on along the minus strand of SGJC01000233.1, from coordinate 8,102 downwards.
CAGTGACCGCTTAATTAAAGAACTCTGAAATTATGCGAAATTTTTGCCTTTTTATAAAGAGAAATATTTTAACTTTGCATAATTTTAAAGCTCTTTAACATAAAACAATTTTGGTGATTTAATCAGAGCCAAAAAAACAGTTATTACGATTGAAAATTTTTATTTAATAAATTAATATTGGTAAAATTATTCGTTAGTTGATTGTGTGTATTCGGTGTGAAAACAACATAACTAACAATAATTTGTTAGATTTCTGTAACCAAATAAAAAATTACACCTCAATGGTGGGAATATTGTTCACAAGCCAACAATTATTGTTTTAGAAGCAAGACATTTACCAACTACGCATACGAAAGTATCAAAGAAATCTAATGAGTCAGTTGGTGAATTGAATAAATAAGTATTTCTTTTAATAAATTGATAAACAGGGAAGATAGACGGTTTATACAAACTGAATTTTAATGCATAATTTATTCATTTTTTCATTTTATTTTGTGTTTGTATTCATTCTTAAATACTGAGATGTATAATGATACGTTGCGAAATTTCTCATTTTTTTACATGTTATTACGATGATGCTGATTATATTGGAGTTAAAAACACAGAAAAATTTAACTTTCAAAGATACTTTTTTTTAAATTGTAATCATATATTATGAAGGATGATATATATTAATTGACTATTAAATTATTTAAAAAGCTAAATATAAACAATAAATTTTACTTTACTAATTAATCGACTATTGTGATGAGCATGCGTGCTTATCTCCTTTTGAGGATTCAACTCTTTTGGTGTACCAAATTTTTTAAATCTACTAATAGATTCATCATCATTTTTAGGTTTCTTATTAAAATTGTGAAAGTCATACTTTGCTTGATTTTTTTGCTTGTATTTTATTTAAAAGACGATTTTTATCGGCTTTATCGAGAAAAAATTTAACCTCCTTTTTTGTTTTGAGCATTTGTACACCTTTTTTTTGACAATAAGCCCCCGGCTCAAGGCCTAAAGATCAGCGTAATTATATTACCTCGGGTTCTATTCACAGAAGACCATTCAAATTTTGGTAAATATCTTATATTCCATATATAATCATAGTATTTGTGTCTTTTTTTAATTCCTAAAATAATTTTTAAGAAAATTAACCCATGTTGGTGTTGTTTAATTTGAGGGCCAATGATTTCGCCACTTTTTTGTCCAAAAACTCGACCCAGCCTTCTTCAAAATTTCCTCTTTCTTTTTTACGTACTATATCATCATCGTTTGAATCTATATAAAAAAAAACTCTCATGAACTTTTTTTAAGAAAAACGCGTCCAATATCTCCATACGGTGATAAAAGTTGTCTAATTGAGAGAGGTTTGATCGCAGGTGGTAAATTTGATACATACATTATCCCAGGACATTTATGACTTTCTTTTAAATTATCCATTGTTTTGCGCACGCGTGTGTATATTATGCCTGGAAAAAATTTGGATAAAAAATCCCTACGTAAAAAAAATCAAGTATCTGACGACGAATGGGTGGAAGCTCCAGTTCATGCATCTGATAACAATATTAAAGATGAGAATAATAAAAAAATAGATGAGTTTGATTTCCTTTTCTCAGCTTCGTCAAATAAAGCTAAAGAATTGCCTAAACCTATTTTCACTATTAATAGAGAATTAAATAAAAATATTTTGAACGATAAAGATTATTTGGAAAGTTTTTCTTCTCCCGATAAAAACAGTTTCAAGTGTAATTATAATTTAGTAACTGCGATAAAGAATGTTAAGTCCTGGAACGATAAAATGTCTGGCCGTTTAAATGAATCATATCAGTCAAAATTTTCAAATTCAAGTATTAATATCAGCGTTTATAACAGGTTTTAATAAATATAATGAAAAAGGTAATTTCTCTATTTCTATTATGTTGTTTCACGTGCTTGTTATTCATTCAAACCCTAACCGTCAATATTTTTATTCCTATTTTAAAAATATCTAAAAATTCAAGCAACGCCTTTGATTTAACTTTATAAATAAATATTTCTTCGAATTACGGATTGGGCATCTGCTACCTTGAATGCCGCAGGTAGCCTTTGTCTATTAATCTTTGCATTAATAAACCAATATTTTATTTAAATTTTAAATTTGCGACCGATGAGATGATAAAATTATGGTTTTAGATAACTTAAAATAATTGTTTTTAAATAAATATATATTTCATATTTTAAAACATGCTCTCGCTTAAAATTTAGATTATTGCCTCTTTTCTACATTTTTGTAAGGAACTGTCTGATACTGAATTAAGTTGCGCACTTCTGTTCAAAATAGTTGTATTATTCGTATGAAAAATCAGGGCTGAGTAGAATAAAATTTTGCAGTTTAATCAATCAATAAATGTCTAATGTCAAAATTTGAACCGTGTTATCAAACCAAACATGCTTTAAAAATAAATCAAAAAATTTTTCTAGTACTCCGAATCATCATAATAAAGAAAAGTCATTATTCATTTGACTCATTCATGGGTGCCTTTTAGAAATACTATCTCTCAGTATCAGGCACAATAATTCATTTTTATTCATAACTGAAACAGAGTCTGAATTGCCAAAACCTTATATTAAATTCGAGCATGCGCGTACGCGTTGTTTAGGATATAATCGGCTGAGTCATTAAATAATCATAAAATTCTTTCTTTATTTGTGTATTTAAATCAGACATGTTTAACCTATGGTCCAACAAACTTAATTTTCTATCTCGTCAAATTATCATTGCTGAATCGACTTTGACATTTTTATTAAACAGATAATAAAAGGGTTGAGAAATTTAATACACAGCTTCCAAATTGAGTTTAGATTTATTTCAAATAAGAACACATAACATTTTATTTTAATCAATCGGACTGCTGAATATAATTTACATCTCTATATAGCCCTTGATGCAGCTATTTTGAACGCTTTTGTTTTGACGTAAAAATGAAGAGAAAAATTAAAATTAAATTTGCCAAATGATCATATTGCATTAATCCCCCCTCCATCCTTTGTTTCCCTATTCTTGATGAGAAAATTAAAGGTTTAAATTCCTAAATACAATTGTTAAGTCGCTTTTTTACATTTATAATCTCCACCTCATAATAATGTAATGTATTCTTTTTTTTCTAGTTCAAGTAAATAAAGCTCAAAAATCGTTCGGTCAATAAAAGATCGTGCGCTTTACAAAAATTTTAGGTGCCTAAATTGGATTCGAATTGCTAAAAAAATCGTATTTAATAACTTGCGACTAATTATAAAAATAAATAAAATTGGGAAGAATTATTCCTACAGACGTGAATATAAAAAAAAACGAGGCACAGTTCCAAAAGTAGTACGAGATAATATAGGGGAAAATTTCATTCTTACAAACAATATTTTTCGGAAATTGTTTCACATGCAAAAAATAAAGTTTTAATTACTTTTTTTTAAATTTTAACAACACATAATTATTTTTGATAATTTACAAATAGTGAATAAAAATTTATCATCATATATTCTAAAAATTAATTGAGTGTTATTTAATACTCTCCGTGAGCTCACGTGCGGCCCGAGATCTACGAATTTAGTCATTTATGTTAGGTTACATTTTTAAACTTTTAATTTTTGTGATAAACTATTTTTAGTTTCAATCCTAACTTATATACATGCTCATAACACATAGGCAATCGTATCAGGTTTTCAAATAATTCAATAATATTATATTTATGAATATACTGAAAAAAAATATTGTAGTACACCTCTTCAATTTAGTTCACTTGTTTGTATTTTATATCAAATTAATCTTAGACATTTTCTCATTTTGAACGTTTTTTTTTAATTTATACTTTATGCATTTTACCCCCCGAATTATTAAAAATCATGTATATGTATATGGAAAATCTCGAACATAATTTGCACACATTATGCTCTCATTGATCTTTGTGAAAATTTATAAAAAAATAAAATTCATAAATTTATGCCCTGAGCTTATCAGAGAGACGCAACGACGTTATAGGTACTGTGACTCTTGATTTTTGAGATCTAAATTTTAAACTCTCAGTTGCAAAAAAATACATAATTATATTCGGGTCATATAATAGTTCTGAAAACATCTATTAAGGGCTATAATATTTAAAATCTTGTATTTTTTTACCATGGTTTTCTGTTTTGAGGAGCATCACAAATATCATCAGCCCTTGCCTCTCCTATTCTTTAAGAAACTCTGGAAAGACATCCATGTCCTTTAATGATTGTATTTTGAATTCAAGAAGATTATTTTCATCAAAAGTAAAAATGTTAAATATTATTCGTAATTATCGTTATCCCCACTTTAATGATGATCGAATGATTTTGAATCAATGTAATCATAATAATTATTGCGCCCATCAATCTTATATTATCGTCTCTATTTGTTCTTATATAAGATGTCGTTCTCGGTACTGCTAAAATATTTATTGATAAAAAATTTATCGAATCCTTACTTTATTATCAATGAATCGAATTCATTTCAAAGCCACCGTTCTGTCGCATCTGAGATTCTGATTGCGCATGCATTTATTATTACTAAATATGTGATTACCTTCTCTAAGCCATACATTATACTTTCCAGAGATAGCACCTTAAATCGGCTTATTATATATACTGATTGGGTATTTCTACTCGAATAATAGCCATATCAGATTTTATATTTTTCACTTATTTTTGAATAGAATGCAATTGATAGTTTAGAATCGAAAACACCATTGCGAGTTTCATTATTGTATGGAGAACATAAGAAAATGCGGTTACATAGAGAATTAGACATTCGAACAACAGAAATGATTTATGTGTTAATTAATTTTTTAAACAAACTTTAATTTTATACTAAACTATAATATTCCTTAGTTTTTGTGGGAAATATCTGTTTAAATATATGCGCATTATATTGAAGATTTTATATATGTATTGCTCGTTGCTGCACGTAAAAGCCAATTTCGTTTCAACATTCTTTAATAAAATAAATAAATTTAAATACATAAAATATAAAAGGGTTATTTGATATTAATAAGACATTTGGTCAAATTTCCTTACACAACCAGATTTTTGATGAGACTAAAATAGAGAGCAACTATTTAATAAATGGTTCAACGTTTTACATATTTTTTAAATTATTTATAACTCATTAGACCCTAAATTGCATTCTTTGACTCTTGATAAGGTCAATATTAAATTTGACTTTGTTTAGCCTGATTCAAGTGATGAACATGACGTCAATAATAATCAATATGAGATATATCAATCCATTGATAAAATGGTACATATTTTAAATTATATTTTGATAAAAGAAGAAAAATATATATCAGCTCGAGATATTAACTCACCCTTTATCAAAATGTCACAACAAGTTTTTTATTTCAGTGAAATGTAGACATTTTCTTCCATGGGTAAGGCTCGAACTCTGAACGAACGATTTAAAATAGGTTCAAAACGTTCAAATCTTTCCGAAGAACAAAAAATATCAAAAAGTAAAATTGACATATATTTTGCAAGTTAAAAAACGAGAGCAACTTATTATTGACGATTGCTTTTATTGTAATATGACTCATCAATTTGAAGCCCAATATGTTATAAAAAAATATGATAATGTTTATATTTTATTCCTTGATTCTTTAGCTACTAATTGTACTTCCCCACACTCGCTGTATCGTAAATACTCATTTTCGGATCATTCCGATCAGACATGTTTCAGATTCGACTTGTCTGGATTTTGAAGTTTCTCGTGAAATCCAAGTAAATTTCAAAATATTGTAATTAGGATGTTTTTAATCAATTATGTATAAGTTTGTCTAAAAATGTTCATTATTTTGTATTAAAATTCAAGAAAAAAATTCCAATTTTTATTGAAACATTTTATGATGTCACTAAACGTGTTCATATGAATATCGATGGCTTTATTTTTGATGAAAACTTTATATCAGATTTTAAAATATTTTTTAAAAAAGCAATAATCGAGAGTGATCAAGAGTGGTCGGATCATAAAAAACTTATTCTTCTTAAAGGTAGTAAAGTTTCTGATAAAGTAAACAATTTTCTTTTCTATAAGGTACCTCGTGGGTTTCCATTCTTTTGTGTAACCTTTGGTAACGAGGAAAGCTATATCCACATTATAGAAGATAAAAAAAGATTTCCTAAAACTTTCGGATTGGTATCATTAACAAATTGAAAAAGTTAGGAAATATTAGGTGGATATTTTGATGCTGATCCCACTATTTGGCTGCATCCCAATTCAGATACGGAGCAGTCAATTAAAGATAGAGCAAAAATTATGTCTGAATTATTTAGCCAATTAGATTTCTAATATTTTTAAATTTGAAAAAAATCATATTGAAATTTTAATAAAACTATTTCAAGATTAAGATTCTATAAAACCTTTAAAACGCTTCATCTCAAATTCACAAATTTAACCGAAGCCCCATGATTAAATAATCAAAACTATAGCACAATTAGAATACTTAAATATCTTTTGTTTTGGATCAGAATTAGCTTGGGAAAAATAATAAAGCTTACTCGTAATTATTCGGCTTGGGTATTGCCTTTCATTTCTTATTTTAATTTTATGCATTGCGCTTCAATAAATTTGATGATTTATTTTGTTCCACATAGAACAAACACGCATAGTTTTTTCTTTTAAATAAGAAAATCAGTTTTATTTATATATTTCCGTACAATTTATGTCCCCTTTAATACAATAGTAATTTTATTTTTTCAAAGTTAAGGCATTCGCGTACTATATGAGTATGATCAAATGTATAATTTGTGTTAATAAAATTGAACTCTCATAACTACTATATGCCCCCCACTGCCCACATAAATCAACCTCTACAAAGATTTATGTATACAAATAACAAAATTTTCTTTTTTTTGTATCATATTATTTTTACGATTCATACGCCTTAGACATAACGTTAATAAATTTTACTGTATTTCTTCTTATATTTTACCTAAAAGTATTTTTTTGCGACTTTGTTTAGCAATTCTTTGATTTTAAACATCCTTATGATTCCGTTTAAATTTTGACATCATGAATTTGCAATCGCATTTGTAATTATCTTCAGTATGTCAGTTTCCACTGTGAGGGCTATTTGTTTCCTCCTTGTCTCAATTGAATTTTGAACATGACATTCTCATTTATATGTTGCAAGAGACTCTATTATAATAACAAAAAATAAATCTTAAACCAGAAATTCCCGACCGATTTATTTTATTGGGTTAAAAAATATTGTGTTTTTTTGAGGTAATATATATTAAAGTAAATATTAATGCGAATCCTATTAGAATTTTAATTCTTTTTTTGTGGAAACGTATTTTGGATGTTGAACAACGCAGTTTGTTGTTAACATTAATATATGTTAGTTTGTTTCGGTTTTTCGAATTCAACAATTTTTAATTGTGAAAAGCCCAACGATTTTTGCATTTTTTGTGACAAAGATACACAATATTAAACGTTATTAAAAATGAACATTTTTTTTTACCAAATAGAGAATTTTTGCATGTAAATATATTTTTGATTTTTTTTTGTTTTCGATTCAACTTCGAATAATTTTATTTGAAGGTTTTCTGGCGCGAATACTATTTCTATATCAATATGAAATATAAAATTATTTTGACAGGAAACACAAATATTTTTTGCCGCTATAGGATCCCGCGTCTCTCACGAATCTTTCCCCTACCATATCATATGTCTATGGTACTCGTGAAAAAAAACCTACCATCTTTTATAAATGCATCACTACATATTGCTTTCAGCACGCCGCCTAATAATTCCCAATGTAGCCGACAATTGGTTAACTTTGTCGATCTAACGGACAACGGTGGTACCAATTAGGCAGAGGCATCTCGTTTTTTTGTAGATAAAACAGTCTTTTGTCGAAGGCTTAGAGAAAAATAAATATTTCGTTCGTCATTTAAACAAATTTATTTAATGGTTGAAAATAAAGTGTATTGTCTTACTTAAAGTCACTTACATTGAACTTATGTTATTTTAGGGATAGGTTTATATCCTTTTAAGAGACTATGAAAAATTTATTTTCGAATTGAATTTTCTTTTTTAAAATATTTTCCTCCTTTTTTCTATTTGT
>SGJC01000232.1:0-19808 GCA_009887335.1 Henneguya salminicola | reverse complement strand
CAAACCAACAAGATAAGAAGCCTGACAAATATGTAATACCGAGATTCAGCTGCCAATAAACAAATAATATCGAAAAAGGCACTGAACAACTTACAACACTATCTAACGTTATAAACGTACAAGGTGTCGTAAGGACGTAAGCTTGCTTTTTATGTTTAATGGTGTTACCTTTACACTGCTGCAAATTGTCTTGAGAGATGGATTCACGGGATAATTAGGAATCTCAAAGTAAGGTGCGAATAAGCTCCTCTAGAAAGTAACTAGTATTTTTTTTCACCTCAGGAGGGGGAGAAAACTGTTGAAATATAATTATATTTAATAATAATATAGATACACGAGCGAAAAAATGTTTAAAATTGATAACTTTAATCTCTTCAAAATTATACCTGAGGAGAAATAATTTTAACGGAGATAATATAAAAAAACAGATTTTAATTGCCATTACAAAAAACTGTTTAAACTCTATTGTGCATGAGAATTATATTTATTATATGTTAAATCTAGTCATTATATTTGAATTTTTAAGAGGCGGAAATGTTTTTTTACTAATAGTAAAACAAATTATGGCTTTTCAAGGTCTATTAAAATTTTGTTTCAAGATTACTTATATCTTTCAGTAAATATAAAAATTAATAAAAAATTAAATAAATTTTAATAAAATGATTGAAATAGAATGAAGTTGTGTTTTAATACATTTATTCGTCCAGATTAATATTTACACAGAAAAGCAAGGAATAAAATTCTTGTGACATTGTAGCAATATACAAATCATTTGTTCATTAATATAAACAGTTTCTTTAAAAAAAATTACTATCAAACCTTTATCCAGAGTTACTTCTAACATCGCCTAAAAAAGCAAAAATACAGTTTGAATACACTTTTATTTGTATAAAATGACCTCCATCGAACTATATTCTCATTAAAAATTGTTTTTTTAAGTTTTTTTTAGCTTTTTAAAATAGTGATACAAAGAGCCAATTTTTATGCTTAAGTTTAAAAAAAATGTAGTTAAATATTAGAAGATTCTAGAGCCTTTACAAATCGAATTAAAGAATATAGGACATAAAAAAAGAGTATGTCGGAATCTACTATGAGATATTTTATCTATAAGAAACAAACCTGACTACATCCAAAATATCAGGTAAATGATTCATTCTTTTTATTCATCTAGAATTGCAATAAATTGATATCGAAAACAACAATATAAATTTTTTATTTAAATTGAAACTATTAGGCCTTTAATCAATCATATTTTGATTTTTAAAAGAAAGGTCGTCTTTTTCATTTAGAGCAGAACTCTATTAAAATAATCAAAGAACTCTGACTTGTAGATCATGGTAGAAAAAATACTATTTTTATCATTTTTAATATTGATTTTATACGCTAATCGTTTCTTTCTTTAGGGTCGTAATAGCCGAATTGCATAAAACTTGACTAAGAACTCGTGATACTCTATTTAGAGTCTCGCAATAGTCATGATTACAAAAATATCGCGTGAGTTGGCGTTATGCCATGTTGTGGGAAAGTTGAAGACAGCGGGGAACTGCGAGAGGGGAGACGGCAGAAAAGATATTTATGCTGCAATACCTGAGAAAGAAGTTATAATAAATATTAAAGAGGGTTTTAGAGCAGCTAGTATTACCATTTCCAATGAGATATGGGAAGTTAAGCTACTGTCGGTTACGTGAAACGTTAAGTAAGATACTATAAATGTTAGGATTGGCATCATTTATCTGATGGTAGACGTTTTTCCCTCTCGAGTCAAGCTATTTATGAAAATATAAGGGAAATTTCAGGGAGGGAAGATGAAACATGTATAAGAATCATTCGTGCTTCTTAGCTATACCCAGTACGCCTCTTATTCCCTAAAAGATGGTCTAAGTCGTTTACTTTTTTTTATTCAATCAATATCAATTGGCAAATTTCTCTTAATTCCTTTATGAATATTTATATCATTCGTACGAAGCAAATGTTTTTTTATTAAGGCTAGGGAAATGTCAAGCTGTCCATTTAGTAAGGGAATTGCTGCAATAACTTATGATTTGTTCTTGGTAAAAAAAACAATGAATTTTGGCAGTATTTTAATTAAATAATCCCTTTAGCTTTACACGTTCCCCGATGCAAATTTCATGGAAGAGCGGAAGCGAGAAGGAGAGATAGTCAGTCAGAAATTTAATTTACTTAGAACGCAGAAGTAAACTACAACTGAGGGTATTTAAATTTCAAAATTCAAAATTTTAAATCAAATTTTTTTTTCTTATGTCAGAATATATAATGATGGCATATTCAGATCCCGCGCTATCTCATTGCAGAAGGGGGGGGGGGTTAAACTATTCTAACGTTCGAACGTGGCTGTCTTTTCCGGTTTTCTGAAATTTTATTTTAAATCAGCCTCACTTTCTTCATTGGTGCTACATGATTTGAATTAACCAACACAAAGATTCAAATACTGTTCGATCTTAAATATTGCAAAAGGTAATTTAGTACTCCTGAAAGAAATCCCAAAAGGGAATATGAATATTAACTGATGTAGATATTTTTGATATAATGACGAGCACACATCTAATAAGCTGTAATTTAACTAAAAATTTGTAGTTTTTCTATATTCAAATTTCAGGAAAGGGACATTTAAAGACTGAACTAGTCAAATTGAAACCGAGAAGCTATACCAAGTTGATTAATAAAGCAAGAAAAGAGAATTTTCTAAAGTTTAATCTAATATTTAGCGCTGTTAATTTCGAGTTGATTCAAACAAACCACACAGTTTTCTCAACCAGAATAGAAACTGATATTAGAGACAGGAAGTCGTCTTGTTAAAAATCGAATGTCTTTTCGTTGTAAATTAATTTTAATATTTCTTAATAAACATTATGATTTCAAGAATTTTTCCTGGTTTAAAAGATGCCAATAAATATATTTTTACCACTCGCAATATTACGGAAAGGCATGGGTTTACGGATGCGTGTCACTTTATCGCTTAAAAATTTTTTACTTACTGTATGTCAATCCATACATCTATCGTTTCAAAAAAATATAACTGTTCATTTGCTTATTTTATAAAATCAAATTATCTATTTTATTGATCTGGATTTACTTTGCAAAGGGTAATTGTAAGTTATAAATTTTATTTTTTCCTGACCTTTGTAAATCATATAAATATCTGAGCTAAATTATTAAATTATAAGATTTAGAATATTAAGTAAAAACTTGATAATGTCAATGCGATAAAATAGTTATGGGACAAAATAATGCCCTTCCCCCAGTATTTACATGCAGAATAAAAAAAAACAAATATTCGTAAAATAATGAGAATTTTTATTTTAAAATCTGATATTCCTTTAAATTAATTTTACAGTTGTTACCATTGTGCGTGCAAATTTAATCTTATTTTATACCATTTGATCTTAATTTTTTTCAGCTTTTCATATCCGAGGAAAATTCGGGCATGAGATTTTTCTATGCTTACGATTTTATCAAAATCCTTTTTGTAAAAATAGAGACGACATGTAAATTTTATAACAATAAAAATACCTATTTTGGATAAATAAAAATATAGATTTTCCCCCAATTGCGCAAATATTTTATTTGGATAAAATATACGTAATTTTAATTAGTAAAGACATTAAATAAATTTTAAGGATTGGTTTATTATTGACACTATCTCACTGTATCATAATAACCCGAATATGTTTTTAACCTAAAATTTGATATCAAAAACTAGCTAAAATTTTGCTTTTTAAATCTAATAAAAGATAAAATTAAAAATTAATGTCAAAACTTAATAACAACAAATGTCTTGCCTTAAACCCTCTAGATTGTAAATCTTATGATTTGAGAATGATAATATAAACCGTAAGTTAAAATCTCAAACATTTAAAATTTAATCATTTACTAAAATATTTTATTTCAATTAATTTTACCATAAAAGATTTTTGGCTAACGGCCCAGACGTTACATTTTGAAATTAATCTGAAAAATAACCCGAAAAATTTATGGAGGAAGATTGAAGAATAATATGCAAACTAAATTCCCTTTAGATCTTTGTATTTAACAAATATATATTATAGTTGTCTTTATTTTGAACGGCGACGAACCAATACTCGAGAGAAAAAAACCCATTAAGGTGTATCACTACTGTCAAAGCATATTTGGTTAGTTTCTCATTTAGTTGAGATCAAAGACACTGCTTCCTTAAAATGACCAGAATATTAGTTCGAAAAAATAGGACTAAGCCTAAGAATAATAAAAGCAAAAATAAAATTGTTAAAAATTTTATTGTTGATTAGAAAAATTAAAATCTTAAAATATTATAAAGGATACTATTACATTTTAAATACCTAGCATTATAAGGTGAGAAATATTTGCGCAATTGACGTCTGCGGAATATTTGCTGCACAAAAAATATAATATGTTTAACTTCGCCTAATTTTATGATATTAAGCAATCTTTCGCCAGAGCTTTGTAGTTCTTATTTTTTTTTACAAGGCGTTAATACACCAATAATATATGTAATCTCTTCTGATATGAGTTATTATTCGTGTCATAATAAAATGGATTATCGGCCTATGTGGGAATCTATTATGCTAAGACTAAATCGTCCATGCCGCCTATCAACATAGTACGGAGTTATGGATTCGCCTTTTTTAAATTCAAAAATTTATATTCCATTAAAAAGATGTCATTTCGTTTTTTATTTTATCAAGTATCTTAGGTAAACCCATATATGTATCATCGAAGTAACCAAATACATCTAGAGTTTAATCTTTATAGACAAGAGACTGAACGGTATCATTAGTTGAAAACAAAAGCCTAAGATGATACTATTTTCATGATTTATGCAAAGTTTGCGTTCTAAAAATAAAAGTTTGGGATAGTATTTTTGCCTCACTTTTTAAAAAAAATTTCAAGCCTGACGTGGTGCAATTTGCACAAACTTCGTAAAGAGAAGGGTTTATTTAAAACAGTAACAAGATATTTTGGGACTAAATTTGAGGGACGAGTAAATTGGAAATTCCTAACTTGTATTTACTCGTAGCTTCGATTTTTGATAAAAGTGCTTTCATTTGTAAAATACTTTTAATTGTTGTGGCCCTAAACTTTTATTTAATTACAGGATAAAGGCTATCGTGGTCTTATTAGTTTAACCATTGGCTTAATTCACTAAATATCACATAAGATTGAACGACTTGTTTGGTAAAAAGAATGATTTTTTAATGACCTTTTTTTACTTCCCAAAGTATTAAAATATTCCATTACATTATTTTTTATATTATGTCAACAATGAAAAAAAGAGTTATAAAAATTCTCGGATGCCAAAGAAGTCATTTTTATTTTTCGGTGTATGTTTCTTCTAAAAGAATTTGGCTACAGAACATAAATTTGAGTTTCTGATAATCGAATTGATTCAGAATCAATTATTTTTGTATTGATTTTTATTTTGTGAAAATATTTTTATGTATTTATTTTCTTAACATCATTCATGTTTTTTTTAATTGTAAATTTTTTTTCATTTATTGCCACGCAGACCCATTTTTACCACTCTTTTGCGACCTGATATAAAAATGGATATTATCCTTTTTCGAAAGACAACAGTAAAGTAATAATTTTTATTATTCGAATAAGGGATGCTCATTTTTGATTGTCCTGTTGATAATAAAAACTATTTTGTTGAGAAAAATATCGCTAAATAAATAATTAAAATTGTTTCCTCTATTTCTACTGTCTCGTAGACCCTAATTTAATACATAGATATTCATTAGAAGTTAAGGTAAATTTTTGTCTCGAAGATGCATTTAAAAATACACGCAATTTACACAAAGACTATCTTGGGGATAAAAAAAAAGGAAATTCGTTTTTGCTATTATATTTTGTAAGGTATCTCCTCCAGTGAAGAAATTATGGGGAAAAAAAATCAAAAAAGGGTATTGTGATAGACTAAAAAGTTCAGCAATATTATGAGACGCGCAGCTACAAGCAGTGATTATTAGCGTTTGCATGACGTAATTATCTGCTAAATCATTCATCGCATATTTATTGGGCTGAAATGAATTTTGTTTGAATATTTATAAAATAATCAGCATTTTTTTTTAAAATCCATAATTATTTTTATATCCTTAAATGATCTTAGTAATTTACTAGTGGAAAACAGCTAGGATCCAGAGTAATGTTAAAAATTAAATTGTTTAAACCCCACATTAAATATAAATTTTTCAAAACTCAATGAGTTCAGGAATAAATGAAAAAAAGTAATTAAAGTTATAAAAAATTACTAAATATCAATCCATTTCGATATAAAAAACCTTGCCCAAACTTTTTATGAAGAAATAAATCTAGTAATCAAAAAAAAAAGTCTAAAATTTCTTAAAGTGCCTTTATTAAATACTTATCATTTCCATTTTGATATAATAAGAATACGAATCCCCCTAAAAGCTTGTCAAATTATGATTTCCATATAAATTCCAACAAACCTACAACAACTAAGGCCCAGTAAATCCTTTATAAATACAGAAAATTTTCCTACCTATAGTAAAAATTATTCCTTTTATGTTTTAATTTGTAGCATAAAATATTATTTTTTTTTGTATCAATCTAAATCCTTAAATAATCAGCTAGTCTCATCTCTATAACGCATTTATTAAAACTTTAAAATAAAGTCAAAATTTAGGACAGCAAACATATATGTGTTTAAAAGGCAATATATTTAATTATCAGCTTTATTCTCCACTTATTTAGGCTTAAATTACAAAATCTTCTGCTACCTTTGCGATAAATTTTTTACTACTCTGTCTGGAAGAATTTATTTTATTCTAAGTATAAGTAAATTATAAGCATTTATATATTTTATAATAAATAATTACCCAAAAATAAGTTGATTGCTTTTGGGTAAATATCGAATTTTTGTGCATTGAGCTGTCTGGGGACCTATTTGAAATACCTTCCGGTCTAAAATAAAATGAGATAAAATTACAAGAGTTTTCTACAGTTGATATTCTATTGATTAGTATTGTATTTGAGATAAAGAATAAATATAATTAAATACGTATTTATGTAAATTTTCTCGAGTTATGTTATAATTGAGATTAATTTCTTGAAGTAATGGAGTTAGATCTGGCGTTATGGAAATAGATGTAATTGTTATAGCTTCAAAATTAGCATCCATAAATTCTTTGATTAGAATCTTCAATTTGAGAATTTTATTGCCTTCTTCAATATTTTCCCTGAAGCTCTTTTCACCAAAATATTTCTAGAACAGATAGAAAAAATTATACATCAATAAAGATTTCAATACCCCCATTAACTTTTGCAATTAAATTTCCTTGTAATTTCATTATTAGTGAGTTATAGCACCCGGGATCTTTAATACATGACTTGAGAGTAGAATTCATATCTTCAATGGAAAGTTTGATGTTTGAGATAGATTGATCAATTTCACTTAGAATCTTCTAAAAATAGATACAATATTAGATGACCGTTTTTTTGTTGATAATCCGGGAAAATGGAACATGGGAAGGAAGGTAACCATATACCTCGTAGGTTGTGCGACTCATTATATTATTCTAAAATAGAAGAAAACTACTTACAACAGATCCATCTTTATTTAGGACTTTAACCTTTGTATTTTTGAATATTTTGTTAAGGCTTTCATAACTTTAAATTCGATAAAATGAAATACGGGACTTTATTTTTATTTTGAATCGAATATAAAGACATGGATTTTGATTTTTTTGGTATGACGTTTCGAATGGAAATATCTGACTTATGAAAAAATTTTTTACAATTTTCATCCTCTGATAGCATTTGTTTTTTTTGGATTGGATTCAAAATCAAAATGTAAAATCACAAGAGATACCTTAATGAAATTTATATTTTTTTTGAAGAAATCAATAGCATCCCCTAATTTTACATCATTTCCTAAATAGAATATGTATTTATAATCCTAGGAATTTATAATTAATAATCCTTACTTTTATAAATGAAGGAATTTTTTTTCCATAAAATTTAACAAAATAGAATAAATAAGAGGAAATGCTAAATCGATCTAATTCTTTGCTGAAATTTGCCATTTTTTGCTAAGGTTTAAATTTACTATAAATTTACATATGTATCACTTATTTTGTCGCATGGGTAACCATTCGACTCGTAATGTTCAATCAGTAATTTACAATTTTTTAAGGCGAAATAAAAATTCTGAAATTAACTCTTTTAGAAATTACCCGAGCTTTTTCATCTAATTTAAGGGCAGAGTTAAGGCAATCCTCTTCAGCGTATACCGATTTAGACATATTTAGTGTAATTTGAGATTGCTTTTTTTAAATTAATAAATTACCTCTGTGGATGATATAAGAATTCGTATTATTTTTGCTGCTTCCGAATATGAGCCAATCTGTTCATTTAGCTCTTTTATACGGTATATAAGAGACAACGTAAAGTCTTCTTGATTTAATTCTTGTGATAATTCCTATATATAATCATATAAATGCGTGCAATGATATTCTGATATCGTATAAGTTTAAATATGAGACACTCGGATGATTCCATATTTTCAAGCCTACAGTCAAAAAAATGGAGGATACGAGCATTTGCAAAGAATATCTATCATTTTTTCTAAATCCTTAAAGTTTGACAAGAAAAATTTCATCGTCGGATTAGACTCGTTGCTTTGATATTTTTCAAATATTCTGAATTGAATTCGAAAACTATATACTGCGTAAATAATATTTTGTATTTTATGGTTGAAGTGCCCATTTGGTCAATGTTTATTTGTATGAATGAATATATTGAGGCTATAATTTTTTTGGCATCAGAAATTTCAGTACAGCTGTCTATCAAAAGCGTGTATAAGATATTTAAGTTATTTTCTATATATATATTTAACACTAAACGTGTAATTTCTTGGCTCAATATAAAAGATAGAAAAGTTGGAATTTCCTCATAAACAAAGAATTTACATTTCGAATCTTTATTTTTGAATGATAAATAATACTTAATTGATAAACATCGTATAATATTCTTAAATGATCATTTATTGAATTTTTAACACTGAAAATAAAAAAAATAGTATACTGGGAGTAAATTCTTGATATTTTTTTAAACGTCAAATTATTTTCATTATCGGTCAAAGCTTTAATGATGGATAGAGAAGTTAAAAATATTTTTTCCAGGAACTTTATATTAAAAAATAATATATCACTAAATAATATGATTCGCACATTTGAGTAGTGTTTATGAAATCATACATTTTTCTGTTGCATTTATAAGCGATTCTATTGCTAAAAATCAATTTAGCTTACTCAGAACAGCATTCAATTAAATATGAGCCTATCTTAGAGTTTAGGAAATTTCGAATGAAATTATCGATAATAGTTAATATGCTGAGACTTGATTGCTAAAATATAATTATTAAAGACTACGAATTTTTTCTCATAATCTAGACTAAGAAATTCTGAAAAGCTATCATCATCCATGATATTAAGTAAGGAGAGATATAAACCAAAAATCTGACTACAAAAATTGATATTACCTTAAGCGCTTGCAGTGTCCATGCGTTTTTATTTATTTCTTGTAGACAAATTGCCCCAAAGTTCTCTATTAACCTGAAAAAGGGAAATTCGCTATATGTTACACTTGTTAGCTTAATTATTAAAAATGAGATACTGTTTTAGCCATTTCAATTAATTTATTCACTTCCAATAAAATATCAATGGATAAATTATTTAATCGAAGATCTCTTGACAAGGTCAGAATTTTAATCATAACCCATTCTGTGAACGTATTCAGTAAAACTTTAAAATATTTAAAAAAAATATTTTTTATACTTTCGTTTCTTGAAATTATTATTGCCATCATTATGTTGGTATAATTTTCGGTAATCTTTTTGACTAAATTTAAAGTATTTGGTTTTTTTGCATCAATTTTTATCATATCTTCTAATGAACATATTGATATTAGAATCTCACTACATTTGAAATATTTATATTAATACTTAATATCATTAGTTTTTAATATATCGTTCATCGATGTTACCAATTCTGGACAAATGAAAATATATTTAAGCTTTAAAAAAAATGTAAAAAATTCATTTACAATATATGCTTCATTTTCTAGAATATTGTTTTTTATGAGAAGATTGAAGCTCATAAAAAAATCTTTAATTAACAAAGTAAATGTTCCCATATTTTCATTCGATCTTAATTAAAAATTCATTTTTCTATACTCTCTTGACGAGATGGTTGGTTTAAATATTTTTATCATATAAATACAGCACTTAAAATTATAATGTATAGGGATACTTCCATCATTAAGCCTACACATTGCTTTAACTCTTGTTTTTCAGATGTGAGTTCATCAAACAATTTTGTAGATCGTTTTATAAATTTTCTATATAAATTATGCATAAATTTACTCAAAAAAATCCATTCTTAGACTCTCTCCCAGAGATTTTCTACTCTTGGTTATTAAATCATTGTTGTCAAAATATTTTACAAGTAAAAATATTGATCCCTATATTTAATACTTTCTGTATCACCATGAACGAATAATAGACTTTAAAACAGCCAGACGTAGCATATTTATCAAAAAGGCTGATTCCAATTTTAATCAACTTATCATAAAACTACATTTGATCTCTAAATTGTTTTTACCAATAGTAAATCCGAAAAATCGGCATAAGAAGCTTGTCTTAATGCTTCATCGGGTATATCAATTCCCATTTTTTTATTATTAAGAATTTGCGAAATGCTGGAATTGTCAGTATGACGATTTGAAAATAATTTAGTATTCACAACTATAATGTCTTTATTTTTGTCTTGATTCGCAGAGTCGTAACTTGAGATAATATTCACGAAATCTTTATCGCTCTCCATACTCCTGATCTCAAAAAAAATTTTATTAAAATATTCATAAAATTGATTTCTGAAACATGTTGACGCCGAATGAATATAATTTTGCAATAAATTTTTTTTAAATTATTTAACAAAAAATTTTGAAGAAATTTACACATTTTATTATGAAAAAGATTGGTAATATTCAAAAACATCAATAATATTAATTAATACATTAATTCAAATGATTCAATCGAATGGTTGGGGAATTATGATAAAATTTATTAAAAAAGCGTGCAGATATATACCGATTGGTATTGAAATTTTAGCCTTTTATTTGGAATATATTTCAATACGTTCATATTAAATAACTCTGTGGCTAGTCTCCAGAGATAAAACTTCTATATAAAAAAGATGTCGATGGGAGGTATATTTGATCTAATTTCCTCCTACCCCTGAAATTCTGCACCAAGTATTATCTTGCAAATGACTAATTTAACAAAAGACCGTCATGTTTCGATTGCAAAAATTAATTTATATATTCTCTATAAAAGCTCTATATTTTGTTCGATATCGGTATTTATTTTTCAAATGAATAATACTCGTATTATAGGAAAAACTATAAGAGACCTAATCATAACTAATGTCTCTTCTTTAATATTTCATTAGAGCTCAAAAGATCTAAACATCAATTTTGATTGCATATTATTTTAACTTGAAATATGTAAAAAAAGTTTCTATTTCAATATAAAGATAGGTCTATATCATTTATATATTATTTTAAAGCTACGGATAAGGCTTTATTATATTTTTTATAAAAATGGTTTACAACATTTTTTAGTTAATGTGTACTTTAAGAAGCTTATTTTGCAGTAAGTGAGTTCACTCATGGAGAAGACCGAAAACTAATTGTGATGTTAACATTTTAAGAGATAAATATACCCTTTCTGAATGATTTCTGCCATTTTGTCAAAATGAACACAAAAATTTCTTTTCCAATCAAGAGAAAAAAACTGCATGGATATTGTTGTAATAATTCGAAAATCCACCGAAAATATAAAATCGCTTTCAGTCTGGGGGAGGATTAGGCAGGGAGCTTAAACTGAATTATGAAGCAAATTTGTACTTGATTCATCAAAATAATTGTATTGATTTTTGAATATTTAACCTTGATCCCTTATTATAAGCTGAATTTAAACAATACAAAAAGCCAAAGCGAACATTTAACTTTTTAATTGCAAAAATATATTTTTTTTTCTCAAAACATTTTTTGTTAATTATAGCAGATGCCAGGGGAATTCAATATCACAAACTAAGAGCACTGGGTCAGAGAGTAAAGGTCAAGCTTAATTTGATTTGATAAATATAAAAAAAATAAATGCCGATACAATTAGTTTTCTGCTTAATCATTAAAAAGCTCTGCACTAATTTGAATAAAAAAAAGTACAGAATATACATAAAAAATATTAATATTGTTGTTAAATACAAATATTTATCTAATTTTAGATGGATAGGCGCGAGGATTAATGCAAAGTAGGCAAACGAAAAATTTAATTTATTAAATGATTAGTTATGGGTATAATTTCTTTATAAAAAATCAATTTTACAGACCGAATTTGAAAATGCATATAAACAGACTAGTGTGTATACCACGGAACAAAAAAATAGGTAAATTTTATATTTCTTTTTGAAAAATTCTGATTCGTTGAATGAATATATTTTAAATGTTTGATAATATTCTGCTACTTTTTAGGGCTTTATTATGGAATTTTTTTATGTTAGGCTCAAAATATCCCAATTAAAATATTTTACTAAGACTGCCTTAAAACTTTGAGAATAAATGGTTGAAGCAACATTAAATCGAACTTGCTCAAAGCAAGAATGTTTATTATTTCTGATTTTTTGTTTTTAACAAGTTTTACCCTTCGTTACCATATATAGCTTTAATTCGCTTCGATAAAATTGCTTATTATGGTATATACATGACAGCTCTGCATTAATTGTTGGAAAGTAACCAATGGTTTGATTAATTTTACCTTTAGTGAAATATTCTAATCTCAAGGGAACGGCCTTATAAACTCCTATCGGATGCGAATAAATGGAACATTTTTATTGATTCAATGAGTTTGATAAATTTTTGTTGAGATTGGTACTGTACTGTTTTAAGAATCAAGCTAGAATTCTGACAGATTGAATATAGCTTTAATCCATTTTTAATTAAAATATAAAATTCAAAAGTTGAAAGGGGAAGTTGAAATGTTAAATCTATTAAGAAATTGATTTATTCGCTTGCAGTTCATTTAAAATTTTTTAAACTAGATCAGAGGGGAGACGCAAGCATTTTTGTATTTATATGAACTAGATTAGCATAAAATTTTAATATTTACAGTATAATTCGCTTAATCTGATTTCGAATAATCAGGAATTTCGTGAAATCCGGATAAATTCTCATGTCCCAAATAAATTTATTATTAAACCGATTATAATGATTTTACTTAATAAGATTTGGTGTAATCCGGAATCCGGTGAATTCTTGAAGTCTCCTTTATATTTTTTATCTTTAATCCGCTTTTTTCGTTTTTTATTATTTAATAAACCTTTTTTTTATGGCTTCAAACCGATCAAGAACTGAAATTACACCATTAAAAAATGAAATTTTTATTTTTCAGAAGATCATCCAAAAATAAAAAAAAATTGAAATGGTAAATCATTTTAAACTAACGAAGTAAACATTGAGGGATATTTTAAGAAAGCCGGAAAATATTAAAGAGAAATATCAAAATATATTATTGTGATTAAAGTGTAAAGAATCAAACAATCAAAATATATATCGACTGGTAAACCATTGTTGGAGGGGTTTTCTGCTATAAGAACAGGCAAACAGAACAGATTGGCCAACAGGATGAGAAATGTTGAGACACCAAGCAACCAAATTTAGTAGAAATTTTAGGGAGATGGGGCAGAACGAGGAAGTTGACATAGGTCGGATTAGTCGATGGTATGCACAACACGAGATTGATTTTAAAAGAATTGTAGGAGAAAGTTCTTCTGTATTTGCTGAGTCTATCCTCCACTGGAAAGAAGTCCTCAGAAAAGATATGTTAAAAAAATATTGGGCTGAATATATTCTTAATTGCGATGAATATGGGTTATTTTGGTTGTTAGCTCCAAAAAAAAATGTTGGCTTTGGAAAACGATCGTGTATACTCCGGAAAAAAATCAAAATTAAGGATAGCTGTTTTGAATTGTGTTAGAATGTCATGAAAGAAGTTTCATCTATGGGTGATCGAAAAATATTTAAAACCATTATGCTTTAAAAATGTCCTGCATATTCAAGTCATTATTGAACAAACCGAAAAGCTTGGATGAAAAGCAATATTTTCATGGAATTCGTAAAATGGATCGACAAGGAATTCAGGAATCAAAGTTGTAAAGTAACGCTTATTCTCGATTGATGTCGATCACATCTACAAATTACCGGATTACAAATTGGGGATTTTTATTTCCTTCCACCAAATACCACATCTAAAACTCAACCATTGGACGCATGAATCATCAATTCAATAAAATGCAAGTATAAGAAACGCCTTGTCAAGGCATGCTGTTCTGTTATGAAAACAAAATTGATTTCGATTTAAATCTACTGGATGCTTTGAATCTCATAAAATTGTCATGAGATGACGCATTTGAAAAAACTGTTGCGAATTATTTTCAACATTGTTTTGCCTCAAACACAATCAATGAAAAAAATGAGGTCAACGAAAATCCGCAGGGCTGATAAAAATCTAAGTTATCAATTAAGATCGTTTGCGAAAGTGCCAGAAGACGTCACCTTTTAGTGTTTTCTGAGGCTGATAAAGACTTCTTCAAAACAGCTGGGGTTTCTGAGGGTGAAATGTTTGAGATATTTAAGCCATCTAACAATAACATAGATAAGGAGTTAGATGACGCAAATAGGGATAGGGTAATCCCTACAAGAAAATACCAATGCATGCATTAAACAGAATTCCTTATTTGTTACAAACTCATGAAGGTTTGGAGAAGCATCTCCATCTTATTGAGCGTCTTATAAATGATCTTAATCTACATATCTCTAAAGAAATGGAAAAAAACGTATTTTTTTAAAATACATTAAAAACTAAATATTTTATTTGAATCAATGAAATTTTTTTTTGATTTAAAAAAAAATTATATATTTGTTTAAGTTTTAGTGGTAAATATATCGATTTCAGTTAATTAGGTCAAAAACTGTCGACTCGGAGGCCAACGGATTAAGCGAATTATACTGCATTATAAAGGATGTAAAAACAGTCATTTTTTTAAGTTAATAACGATTTTATTTATATATTATCAATTAAAATGGCAAAAATATTACACATACTCGTCACTTTTCTTTGTAAAAATAGTATTTTTGAACTTCATTTTGTAAAATGCAAGTCGGAAATCTCCTGTGTTAATCGTTTTAGTATTATTTATATAAAAATTTAAAACACACCAAGCACTATCGTTCTTATCTTTTGGTCGTATAACATCTGAATGCGTAAACTTGATAAACTTTACTATTTTTTATTATGAACTTTTTAAATACAACACATAGCAAATAATCTCCAATATTATTTTTTGGCAACGTGAACTATAAATAAAAATTGATTGAAATACTCTAACCATTTCATTCCAAAATGGAAATTCGGTCTCTGGAGACACTGAAAAAGCGAAGAAATCTCGTTTTTCTTCTTTTTGATTAGACTTTACAACGATAGAGTTCTTTAATTAATATGGGGGTGTGGGTTGTACTTTTATTATATTTCCATCGTAATCTCTTAACGTGATTATAGCCTTAACATAATATTGCCCTCCTTTATTAACTTGGAATAATAAAGTTAATAAAACAAGATCTAAAATCAGCCGATTCAAGTGTGAAATAATATTTGTTAACATCAACATCTATATATGCCCTAAATTTGAATACCTTCATTTAAATAATTTCTACTAAGTATGGATTTAATTTTCAAATTGTTGTCATTGATAGAATCAAGATATCCAGAATGAAGCTAAAAAATTAATCCGAAAAATTATTACGAATTCAAGGGATTCGTTATATTTCTTTATACTGAATTCAACTAAAAAATAAAAAATTCCCAGCCATACTGGAATTGCAATGATTGTCACAAAATCTATCATTAACTAAGTCAATTATGATCTCTTCAACACATTCTTTGCTGATTCTATCCACACTTTGAATTTTATATGAACTAAAAATACGATATAACTGGTAGTCGAAATGTATAGAAATTTATTTTGGAATCATGATGAAATATTTTAAGATTCAGGACTTAATTTAACACCTAGAATAATAAATACCAGTAAGCCCAACCAAGATGTTAAAAGATTCACATATTTTTTCTTTCTCAGTAAAAAATTTTTCTAAATACTTTAGCATTGATACAAAATAACTTTCTTCAAAAACTTTAATTAATAATAGAGCTCCAGAGGTTAAATCTCCTACTGAAAAATTCTAATGTAACATAAGAAAATATACTGTGAAAATGATAGGATTTTCGTTATCTATCGTAATAGGCCCACTTTCAATATTATAAGGATAGAAATAATTTTCGCTTCAATTTATTTATCGTATCTTACCTGATATATGTCATTGATGATTGATCGATCATCATAATTTCCAAAAAGAAATCTCCTTTAGATTGAAAATTTATTCTCAAAAGTTTTAGCAAGAAATGAAATGGATCTATAACGTAATAAAAAATTTTAAACGATTCACGTTTTTGTTGAATAATTTTTCATACATTTTTGCATTTCCGAATAAATCATTATTTGAACTCTCACATAAGCTTTTATTATTTATATACTAAAATAATATTGACTTTATAAATACATTCGAAAATAAAAGCGGAAAAGTCATGTCTTCCGTATTTAATAGAGTTCCATATAAAAATTTACATAGGTCGAATCTAAATTTTCTTACGAATTTATTTTAAATAAAGCTTACTCACACAACTCATTTATAACACCCACTGCATATATGATGCTTTTAGTATTCTATATTTTAATAAACTAAAGATATATATATATTTTTTAAATGTATAAAGTTAAGTTATTAAAGTCTAAATTGATATGTCAAATGCAAGGGAAAAATATTTTAATGACATAATATAAAGAACTGATAATTTTAACTCGAATAAACGGGTTTATTTTTTTTCGTATCCTTGATTGAGTAGAAGGAAGGATACAAGTTTTTAGGGCATGGCTGGCATTAAAAAAAGAGTTTTCGCAATCAATTCGAAAAGTGGATAGGGAAATTAAAACATCCCTGTATATTTTTTTTAATTATCAAATAACCTCGACTTTGAGTATTCATTCTTTGCGGAATAATTAACTTGAAAGATAAGCTATCCTGAATTAAATCGGACAATTTAAAAATTTTCTCAATTGCTCAAAACGAATACCAGAGAAAATTTATAAATTATTCAAATTGAAAATATTTTTAAGAAATATATATGTCAGTTAATTTAATTTTAGAATGATATATTTCATTAAGATTGAATAGATTTATGACGAAAAGCTTTTAAAAATTACAAATACAGATTCAAAATGTAAGGGGAAATTTTAAATATATAAAAATAAGAATTCTTTAATGTTTATGTGTACTTATGAATACAGGCAGATGGTCAATAAGATGTATTTAAGCGTTAGGAAATAAAAAATTGCAACAATCAATATACGCAGATAAAAAAAATTAAATGAAAGCGACAAAGGATTCGAGTTTGAACAATAGTCGTTTAAGGTCGGTAAAAGCAGTGCCAAACATGTATGGTTTCTGCAAATTGTTGTCTGGTAGCATTAATAGCGTTTTGATGTATCTATACTTCTGCAGTTTTAAGTTTTTAAAGAAAGTTTAACCAGTTTAGGCAAATGTGTATGTTCTACCCTATCTTTTATACTTTCTAAGGAAGAAGTGAATATAAACAAGGCGAGATAATATAATAGAAACTAAACTGCACATCATTATCGTATGTATTTACCCGGGAATTAATTCTCAAGAGTTAATTGTTTTTTTTACTTCAAAAACGTTCCTGAATTTCACATCTTCTAATTTAAAATTGCACTTGGAGGATCCGTCTTTAAAATTGTTGCATTCTTTTTTTTACTCTGATTCCTAGGTAATGGGAACATTATTATTTATTTCATTAATGCCATATTTTGACACAAGTTCAAATTGGAAATTAATGTAATTATTTCATTCCCCTTAAAAATTAATACGTTGAGGAAATTTTATAAAATGCGTGTAAATTTCTGATTTTTAACTGGGCATTATCTAATCAATTTCACAATTCCCCTAAATCTACTGGCAGACTAAAACTTCAAGTCTAACATATTGTAAAAAGTTCCTAGAGAGTCGTTGTAAGAAAAAAGGTTGCGCTTTAAAAAAAATACGAACTTTGAAACCCATGGAATAGGTATATACCTAGTATGTGGAAAATTCAGAATTAAAAATAGCTACGCCTGACGAAATTATTTAACATTGGATTAGATGATCCCATGAAATAGTATGTTTGTATATTCGTAACCTCCTAACAACTATACGATGTTTAAATTTACTCAGGCTCTTTTTGTCTGTCAACAGCGAGAATTCATAGAAAAATGGCTTGTAGTTCATTCTAGAACAAAATGTGTACGAATGCGCTGTTTCAAAGATTTTATTATTTTTCTCAAAAGATATCGCAGATGTTTTATAAGTGGATCCAGGGCAACAAAAGATATAAAAACAAAAATAAGAATTCAATAAAGCAATGATATAATAAAAATACCAATTAAAAAATTATTTATGATATAACGATTATAATAGATATAAGATCAGGCCGTGATATAGTTTAAAGAGTATTTATTAACAATTTGATAAAGATTTTACTTTAATTTACAAAAATCTAGTTTAAAATTAAATTTATGATACTTTTAATAATTTAAACAATGTTAATACTTTTCTTATTTTAAATACTCCTGGAGGACATTTATAAAATGGTGTTTTTAAAAGTTCCTATAAAAAATTGAGTTTAACACTTACAATTTGCTCACTGTCGTTTAATTTGTTTGAAAAGCCAATTAAGTAACGAATCTTGCCAATAATTTTAGAAAATGTTATTTTTCTTTGATTTTTCTTAGTTATTAAAGAAAGCATACCACAAAAAGACAATCCACAACTCGTTGCAATGTGATCCAAATTTTATTTTTAAGTTTAAGATGTGTATTTTTATTTTTTAAGTTTCTTAATCTAACAAATTTTTCTACTCCAAATCTTGGGGATGTGTCAATTTTGCATAACATTTAGGTATTATACCAAGTGAATTATTTTCTCCTCGAATTAACCTGCACCGATACCACTCTGAGGGTTAAAAAAAATGGACATACCGCCACATTCTTCATAAATGCGCACTAAATCCCCAACTTTAACTTTTAAACAATGGTTCTTGATTACGGGATTATAATTTGAAATAACTTAAGATAAATGGGATTTACAAATACCTAGACCAAATACTTGTTGTTCTGATAAATTATTCCACTGTGTTTTGGCCACCTCTGCCATAAAATTTGATTTAGATTACTGAAATTAATCGTATTAAGGATTAATTTAAAATTAAATACATATAATTTAAACAAATGGTTCGTGATTATTTGTAAATATACGTTTACCCTTAATACAACTATTACATGATATCGTTTATAATTTAATTGTGTCTTTTTTGATTGATATAATATTATAATAGATTTTCTTTAAAACAAAATAAAATCTTTAATTTTATATTCAATGTTAATAGGATTATATCTTATTTGCTGAGACTATTTAGATAGATTACCAATGGACGATCAACAACACATCATTTTTTAAATTTATTCTAGTATTTTTTCTTAATAAATTATATCTTGTTCGAACTAAGTTTTTTTCAAACAATTATAAGAATTTTTTCTTAACCT
>SGJC01000231.1:0-21964 GCA_009887335.1 Henneguya salminicola | reverse complement strand
ATCGTTTTAAAAAACGGATGATTGGTCTATAAAGAGTTTTTTATATCTGAATGTTTTAAAAGTCTGCATCACGTACGAAGAAAATACCTACCCTACAGTAAATTGGCTTATTTATCGTTCGAAAAAATAAATACTATTAAAATTCAGTAATAGCAAACTATATAAAGTTTTTACTATACAATCTATATACGAACATAGCCGATAATTATCCAGCTTACCTTATCTTACTAAAGTTAACAAACTGAGATGGGCCATAGCCTTAATTATTAGGTAAACCCCCGTTTTTCTTAAATGAATTTCTATAATAATATGATTCATATTCTCAGTTCTGTGAAATTTTTATACATTATGGCGAGAAATAGTGCTATAATTATTTAGCATCACTTGCATATTATAATACAAGGACAAATATCATTTGAATTTCATAAAGACATACCTCTTCATTGGCTCTTCCAAGAGTTGTTTGAAATTTTTTGATTCGTATAACACGTACTATTGAATAAATAATAACGATTAAGAGTATGATGAGTACAGTACCGAGAGCTCCAGAACTCATGGCTATCCCGTACATACTCAAATTATAACCTTCACTTTTAGTTTTCTCGTATTTAGAACTGAAAAAATTATCTGAGCATAAATGCATTCAAAAAAGTACCTCGCTTTGAAATTGGCTTTGAATCATTATTTATGGCTGCTATAAGTTAAAATTTGTAAAGATACTTTTGTAAAAATAACTAGATAGTTTTGGCAGCTCATACGAATCATTAAGTTTAATTTTTTCTTCAATGGTCGATTCTGGGAAAGAGGAAATTGTACCATTTTTTCTGAACTGAGAGCCTCTTATGTAATTAATTGTAATTCTCATTGACGAATCCTCCTCCGAATTGTTTCCTTTTCTACAAAATCCTTTAACAGATGCTCCTCGTTCAATGTGTTTGCAAATTTTATTTAAATAAACACTTTTTTTCCCGCAAACTGGTAAAATTGAGGATTCATTTTTGCACAATTCAACCAAATCGATCGGTTCCCATTCGATTTTAGATTCTTCAGCCATCTTGTTTAGGCTATCGTTTGAATCGTTAAATATTCCCATTTCCCTATCCATATCAAAATAGTCAGGTTCGTCGAAAATTTTAAAAGGCCACGACGAAAAAAGCCTTGAAAAAACATTTTTTACAAATCCACCCACATCAGGATCTAAATAACTTTCTTCGTCATCTTGTTTTGATGATAAAATAAATAAAACCACGATTGATACCCAGTATTTCAGAAACATCCGCAACAATTTGTCTTTATTCACGAATTAAATAAAACTGCCACCTGCAATTGTTAAGTCACTTGTTGCTTAATACAATAAAACACAAATCTGATTAATGTTTAATAGCAATAAAAATAGAATTATGTAAATTTTGGAACGCTTATAAACCTCCCCTTTTAATTTACTTTTGAATATTTGCAGCATAAAAAATATTTTTTAAACCTATTTTATAATAAAGACAGTCAATCTAAACGTCCAAATGATGAAAGAAAATCCCTAAAACAAAGTTTTATAAATTATTCTTAAGATATACGGTACTTTATTTTGAAAAGCTGAAGTCTATGGATACTTGATTAACTCTTCTTATTTTTTTTTATGAACATTGCGAAATTCCTCAAATCACTTGAATTAATATTTAAATAAAATTTTTATTCAATAAATTTACCATTGAGTTATAGCAGGCACACAATATATAAAGGTTGAGGCACTATTGGAGTATCTAGTAATTCTTATAAAGCAATTAAACCAGAAACAGTCTTATCATACATAATATTTTTGACGTCAGCTGGCAGCGTAAAAACTATGTCTATCCATTTCAAGAAAAGTATCAATATTTTATTGTGGGTATTAGTCAACTGATAATTATATGCGCGTGCAAAGTAGCTAAAAAACAAGAATGGTTCTTACCTCACGAGTCTCTGTTCCTTACGGATAATGCCCCTCCTATTTTCTAATAAGAGGCTTTGGTTCTCCCATAAAAAATCACCTGCTTTAAAATAAAAAGCTTATTACATATTACTTTGAGTACACGGCCCAGCTTCATTTTGACGCAGCTTAACTTCTCAGATCTCACGGAAAATAGTTTTTCGAAATGGAGTAGAACGCCCCTTAAAATTTTTTATGCCTATTTACTTCTTTTTCAGGTATCACAAAACGCATACCAATAATGCAGTCTTACTCTCGCAGGTATACTAACGTCTTTTCTTGTTAAAAAACACGCCATTATACCAATTCCCACGATATTTCCAATTTTGTCGTAAAGAAAAATTCTAGCTCTTATTGCGAAACATCAACTAACGCTATTCGACTTCTTAACCAAGCTATATACAAATAAGATATCACAACCCTTATATATGCAAATTGAGAGTATACTTGCCTACTTTTATTTTAGAAAATTCCTAAATCAAATCAAAAACTCTTAATAAGTTAAGGTGGGGTCGTTGTAAATAACCTGAAGTTTTGTATCGAAACTGAAAATGAAACAGGACTAACTTATGGAAGTAAACATAACTTCACTCGAAAAACTAATAGAAATTGACACCACTTAGTGGAATGCATAGGTTCATCGATAAACTGTTCACCAAGACGCTTATAAATGCTAATTCGGTAGACCGGCCTGGTATAAAATCAAGTTTAGTTATTTCTATTTTAAGAACCTTCGCTGTTGACTACGCAATGTATATTGCACACAGGGTATTCTTCGCAGCTCTAAGGGAGATGTGTTATTTAGAATGTGCTACTGTTTCTGAAAACATGATATTATATTAATTTATATCTTATATTATCGTAACTAGTTTATATTTTAATATGTTAACTTCAAGGTAAGCACTCACGGCAAGGAAATTGATTTTAGAGGGAGCATTCTTAACCTAAACTTCCCATCTAACCCTTTATTTATCAAAAAACCTCCTTTAACAACTATTTTTATCATAATATTTGTTTTTTGATTTGTGTTGTTGACATTTCTTTCCTTGGCTATTTTTGATTAAAAAATTATATCATTCTATTCATAAGTTCTAAAAATAGGTTTTATTATTAGATGCAAAATAAATTGTAATAATGTCCTCATGGGAATCATAAAGTTAAGGGAAATCAACAAAAAATGGGATCAGCAGGGTCCACGCAAAAGTTATGCAACTTTATAAATTGGAAATCCATAGAACTAGAAATAAGCTACCCCCACCATCCATTGACATCTAATTTTTAAACGCTTTACATTGAATTCTGACTACCTTGCTTGTTAAATGGAATGATAAAAAGTTGTGTGTTAAAATTATAAATAAGATATTCAACGAAAATAAATACGTAGCACGTAATTTAAAGAGGGGGGGGTTAATTTTTAAAGTTAGGGTGAGTTAGGGCAGTTTTGGAGCCGATTTAAAATATTATTCTAGAAATACTGTAAAAAAGTTTTAATCACCACTAGTCAGCTTATATAGGGCCGTGGGGGAAGGCGATACGAAGATGATAATACATTGAGAAATGCTCTTATGTACGGTGTTGTAAGAGAAATAAAGATGCATGTAAAATCTCAGTCTTCTATTACCGGGGGTATCATCCTTAGAGATATACTACATTCGGGAAGGCAGTAAAGTTCTTTTTGAAAGACACCAGTACAGTTTTTATGGATCTCATGATGGAAAATATAAAAGATATAGTTATTTTAAAAATAGTTTTAGTCTGGTTGTTTTATAACATAGAATCGAGGATTGCTTCCAAATTAAACATAAACAATTTTATCACTAAGATAAAATTAACCATTAAAAATAGATTGAGTGTTGATATTGTTGAAAATTATACATTCTTTGATGTATTAAAATTTATAGCATAAACATGATAATCGTTTGAAATAAACATTGTCAGTAAACAATTTTGAATCAATGAATTCAAAGATATTTAGAACCACAAGTAAATTGTTTTATTGATTATAAGTATCATGATAATATATCAGATTCTACTGAATTTAATATTATATTATTAGTAAGACTAAAACCATTCTATATAATATAGTCTTGTACCAAAAATTAAATCTCAACAACAAGATTGTAAATTGGATATTGGATTCGCATTAGATGAATCGAGATCAATTTATTATAAACATTTCGACGATATGAAAGAATTTGCTGCAAAGTTTATTGAACAGTTAAATACTGGTTCAGATAGAGCTCATACATTTTTATTAACTTTCGCTGAAAATACCAGAGAAATCTGGAGTTTCGATGATCCAGCAAGTATAGACAAAGATTCAGCTTTAAGTTTGTTGAAAAACGTCAAGCAATCTGAGGGTAAAAACCTCAATTTTATACCTTAGAGCCATTAACTTGTATTGAACGGACATTGAAACGTGTTCGAGATGTTATGTTTACCAGTGAAAAAATTAGACCGGATGTCACAAAGGTAAGATCTTTAATTTTCAGAGATTAGCTACTTTATAGATTTTAGTATTAGTTAGTGATGGAAATGGAAATTGTGTTATTAGTAAAGATCTTATCGCAGAAGCCCAAACACTAAAAGATCAAGGAATAGAAATTATTACCATTGCAGTTGGAAATCAAATTGATGAAAACGAACTTATTGCAATCTCCTCTAGACCAGAAAGTTTCTTTCATATTGCCAATTTCGAACAACTCATTGCTTCGGTCCCTGTTTTTTTCGACAAAGCATGCGAGTGTAAGTTTTTTGTCTTTTTTTATTTAATTTATATAATAATATATGTTAAAAATAAATTTATTCTCATAAATATATCTTCACGAATTAAAGCAGTCTTTTATCATTGACTAACTGTTTAAAAACTTGTTTTTTTCTATAGAAACCGCGTAACTTCTCAGTTAGCTTTATTTGGTTTTAAAATATGTTCCCCTGCAAATACATTCAATATTTGTGTTGGTCTCTCTGTAAATATTCCACCTAACCTCTATTATCACAAACGCTGCGCCAATTAGGCATTGGCTTTTGGTATAACCTACTCTGCAACTCTTTTTATAGAGATCCTAAGCAGGTAAAAGTCTACAGTGTGGAAATCTTCCCTAAAAATATTGTGCCATTATCCTCCCACAACTATTGACAGGCAACCAAATTTATTTGACTACTTCCCTCTCGTAAAGCTTGATGGGTTCATGCTGCTCCTAACACTTATTCTATCCAATCAGTGAATTGTGAACAAAATACATAAATGAAAAAATGGGCGAATTTAAAAACCAATTTCGTAAGCTTGCGTAGAACCTAGCCACCTCTTTTTTATTATTGAACTCTTGATATTTTCTTTATATCCTGTAGGCTGTCTTATAAAGTTGATTCACTTTAAATTAATCTTGAGCTATAAAAAAATTTATTTTGCTTTGTAGAGTGTTGCATCAAATCTTTTTTGTATGAATGCTGACCTATTGTCTGCGGTGCTTCAAAATTTAACCTTTGCGGAAAATGATGAATAATTTTAACATTTAAAAAAAGGCTGATCTTAAACCGGAATGAATTTTTTCATTCAATATAAAAACACTACTAAACTGGACAATATTTATATAGGATAACCCATTGGACTTCAAAGATCAAACAAGATCTTTACAAGAATGATTTATTAAAAATTTTCATGTCTTTATCATAACATTAATCTTCATTGGCTTTAAAAATGGCCAAAATTCTCAGTTACAACGTTGGAAGTGGTGGATTCTCCTAAAAATAAAAACTCTCCAATGCCTCTTAAGACACCATATAACAAAAGCAAGGGCTTGAGGACTAACATCTGGGAATTATTAATATTTCTAAACTTGTTATGAAATCAAGGATTTTGTTTCCAATAAATTTTATTTGACCAAAATACATTAATAATTTGTACTTATAATATGAAATGATTTCCTGTAGCCTCTAAATTAAAGGAATTTGGGATAATGACTAAATATTTCATATTTTAGTTCTACATTAATATGATTTTCTAAATTACTCACGTAATCGTTTTAGTGCAAAAAAATAAAATGTTAAAACCAGTCATTTCTGTAGAAAAAATTGACAGCAGTGAAGTTCAGGAGTATTCGCACTGCAATAATTTGTTAGACATATGATTGATAAGCAATATGACTTTGGCTTTTTAATTGAAATTTCAAGCTTAATTACTCATGATACTTTCGAAATAATGAAAAAAATACCAGAAATTGCAATGAATATGCTACAACCCTCAGCTCAAGGCTCACGAATTTCTGTAATGTTTTTTTCTGAGACTGTCATACATCTTGTAAAATTTAACGACCCAGAATCATATGATATGGATCTGATGAAAAGAAAAATTTCTGGAGTAACATTATCTACGTGTACTCATAATTTTATGCTAAAGCATAGCGTCTAGATCATGCAGTAATATAGCATTGGAACATGTGGTTTCAAATATGTTTAACGATCCTTCTCGGACTCAAATAACAAAAGTATTTTTTCTTATTTACCTGATTCAGATATTGGTCATAGCGCTATCCAGTCCAAATAATTGTGTTGAACCTGAAAAAATTTGGAGTACTGGACAAAAAGTTAAGTCACTTGGAATAGTGAACTTTGTTATATCCTTCGGAGATAGAATAGACAGAATAGAGTTATTAGGAATTGCATCCGGAGGATCAAATATTTTTCACATCGAGTTTCCGTCCCAAATAGAAATTTATATTCGTTCAATAATAGAAAGAAGCCTATACTGTAATAATATTATAAATTTAAATATTAAGATAGCCGAAGTGGTTTTTTTACAAGTTTAAGTGTTTATCAATCAAAGTAAAATAAAAATTCTATCATTAATTTAGCACAATCCAATTTACCATCATATCAAAAAGAATAGATTTGGCTATAATGTTTGAAAACACAGCTTCAATTCAAGATGAGGAATTTGATGCTATTAAAGCAATTCTTATCTCATTGATTAAAGCGGCGGATAGTTCAAAAACCCAATCCCGAGTTGCAATTGGTTCATTCGGAAATGATTATAATATCTATTGGGATATCAACAATCCTATATCCACTGATACACAAGCTGCATTGGCTAGAGTTAATGAAATTCAAAAATCTACTGGTATTTATTATTTTTTTGTTAACAATCAGATTCCAAATATTGCATTGAAAAAGGCCTCCAAGCTGTAGAAGAAAGTATATTTACAGAGAATAACAAGAGAGAGACAGATGCCAGGGTTTTTATTTTTACCTTAATTTTAAGTTTATGATTCTAATTGCTATTCATTCTGGCAATTGTCAAGATGTCGGATATGCTCGAAGGTTAGCAATGAAATTAAAGTCTCGAAATATTTACTCCTTAACTATTGGCTATGGAAGTCAAACTTCAGTAAATGAGTTGACATTTATTTCCCAAAAAACTGGATATTTTTGGCAAATATATTCAATACGTCAAGTGTTTGCAATTGTTAATATAATATCTAATGTAATTGTTGAAAATTCACAAATAAATACCAATCGCATGAGGCAAAGGTTAATATGAAATTTTTGATTGGTTAGAAATACCGCACCAACTGATGTAGAAGCTGTAGATCTTGGATTTATTATTACTGGATGTGGATCTGTTACTGCTATTGATTTTAAGAAGTTGATCACAACTGTTATATCAACGGTTTCTCAACTACGTGTTGGCTTGGATGCTTCTCGAATAAGTGTTATGTTGGATGGAAAGTATCCCAAACTATTATGGGAGTTTGATGATATAAAAGCAACAGATATTGGATCCCTTAAATCATTTCTTACTCGTTACCCTAAACCAACAGGTTTTTATTTTTTAGAGAATATACACAGAATCTGGGGGATGTTTAGATATATCATTAGAAAAAGCAGAGCTTGAAATGTTTAATATAGAGAATCAACGACCTAAAGTACATAGAGTAAATTTTTAAAATTTTAAAGACAATAGATCTTGATTATTTTGGCCGCTGATACCTCCTTATGTAATGAAATGGAAATATTCACAACAGTTATCGAACGTTTTAAATACGATGGTACATATATTATTGCAGTTGGTATGGGAAGCAGAATCAACCAAAACATACTTCGTATGGCTGTAACGAAGGATAAGTTTTACTTCTATTATACGTTGGTTGGTATCTATAAAATAAGAATAACTGCACTTATAAAATATATCATTCAAAGTGAGGTCAAAGATGTTGATAATTAGATGAATTGGGAGTTGAAATTGAAGAAGAATACGAAATAACAACTCCAGCGGCAGTTACTATACCCATAGTATTTAGTACACCCTCGTATTTACTTTTATATAAATCTTAAGACCTAATTCCATTTGTGAAGTTTATCTGGGTTTCATGATAGATGAATCAATGTCTACAACACCGCAAGAGTTTGATACTTCAAAAGAAATAATAATAAAAATTATTGAAGAATTAAAACCAAAACAAGACCAAGCTCATACTGCTTTAATGTTAATGTCAGCTCAAGGAAGAGGAATTTATAATTTTACCGATCTAGAAGGATATTCCTTAGTCGGCGCCAGAAGTAAAATACGACGCATGGAGCAATCAAAAAGTAATTAAGAAAATAATTTTTTATCTTTATATTTTTATAAATTTAATATGTAACATTTTGTTTAGATCCTTTTACTTGTTTTGGAAACTCTCTCGAACAGGTTTATAGCGAAATGTTTGCAATAGATAATATTCCTTCCGGTGTATATAAAGCTCTTTTAATAATGAGCGATGGAATGGAAAATTGCGGTTCTAGGGAATTATATGATCTAACTGACATGTCTAGTCGTTTAAAAAATCATGGGGTGGTTATATATACAATCAGAGTTGGAGCATCAACTGAAGAAATGCATTTGAAAAAAATAGCCTCCTCTGCTACTGATACATATTTTTCTATTAATAACTATGCCGCCTTTTATTCCTCCATGGGTGACTTTATTCAAAATGTATGCAAAAAAAATAAATATGTACCACCAACACATCCGTATATGTATCATTTATATTTTTTAGGGATCATGAGAAAAAAAAAGAGCATTGCAATACAAGATTATTGTTTCAATTAGATGACTCTCTGAATAACCAGGATTATAATGAATTGTTAGGCAACGTAGAGGAAATGATAAAATATGTAATGGAGAGAGTTAATGCTGATACTAGTAGTATAACCTCACAAACGGCTGTTATAACATATAGTAATGAGGCAACGAGTATATATACCTTTACATCTGAAGAAGCTGATGATTCTGCTCGAGCTTTGATACGATTAAGGAATAGCAGAAACAATCCCCGTATTTTTATTAATATATTGAGTCGTAGAATCTGTTTCATGTTTAAGCAAATCTCTAGAATATGCTGCTGAACGTATATTTAAAATACCTCAACGACATTCTATGTCTGTAGACGTGACTCTTATTATTGGGCGTGCTACCAAAGAGTGTAATGATGAGGATAAGATTATATATTTTTCAAAAGAATTAAAAAAAAGAGGAGTGAAAATTTTAGCTGCAATGATTGGCGGAGTTGATGTGGATTACAGCTTATATATGGAAATTGTTAGTCTTAACATTTTTTTCTACAATCTGCGTTCCATATCCCATTTACGCACAATGGAATATTTT
The DNA here is from genome assembly GCA_009887335.1 of Henneguya salminicola. Lineage (NCBI taxonomy): Eukaryota > Metazoa > Cnidaria > Myxozoa > Bivalvulida > Myxobolidae > Henneguya > Henneguya salminicola. Next base: position 12,356 of record SGJC01000231.1, on the reverse strand, counting down.
TGGATTAATCAAGTTTGCAGAATCTACCCGGAAAGGTCTGCTTTAATACTAACCACACCTAAACCATCTATTCCAGATGTTCCTGATGTTGAAGAAGAAATTGATAGTTGCAATTCTAGATTGCTTATAGTTTTGGATGAGTCTTCATTATCTCCCGCTGAATATTCAATAATTGTTAAAGCCTCAGATGATTTAATAGTTCGATTTATGAGCAGAATTAATAAAGATACACAACGTGTTACTTCTCTCACTTCCTTAATTTCTTATTCTGAAAATGCTGAAAAAGTATGGGGATTCGATTCTACTGAAGCAAAAAATTATAAAATAGCTCAAAGTACTCTTAAAAACAGGCCCCATGTAATATCTGATAAATCCTGCAATGAAAAAGCCTTGCATATGGCTTTAACCGATATCTTTCAAACTCCATCTGCCGATTCTACTTCTTCTTTTGTTATAGTTCTAATTACCTCGAATTCAAATACATGCGGAAACATGCCTCTTGCTAATTATTACGCTCAACAACTTATGCGTAAAAATATTGACATTATGGTTGTAACAGTGGGTTTTAGCAAAGCTCTTGATGAAATACGTTCAATCGTATCAAGTACAAATTTATTTATCGAACGAGCTATTTATTCTGATATTATAAAAATAAATAATTATATTACTGAAGTGGTTTGCAGACTAATACCAAAAAACAATGTCCCCGAAAAAACTAGAACGACTACCCCATCAATTATATTTGCGCATACAACTACTCCTAGACCTATACTACCCCAACCAGAAGAAAAGGCTAGTTGCAACTCTAGATTATTAATAATTACTGATGAATCGTCTATTTCTCAATCTGATTTTTTTATTCTACAAGCCGCTGTTGAGAATATTTTGACTAAATTTATGCATAGAATTAATGACGATGTAAGGACTGTGACTTCATCAAGTTCATTTATTACCTATGCAGAAAACGCCCTCAAATTGTGGGGATTCGAATCCATCGAAGGGAGAAATTATGAAGCTAGTCTGAGAAAATTGAAAGCTCATAATCGAATTATCTCTGACTTGTCCTGCAATGAAAAGGCGCTTGAATTAGCTTCAAAAGACATATTTCAAAATCCAAATCTAGATTCGACTTCTTCGAACGTTATTCTTTTAATTACATCTAATTCAAATAATTGTGGGAAATTTCATTTGGCTGAACATTATAGTAAACTAATTAAGCAGGATAATATTGAAATTCTTATTGTATCAGTGGGTTATAGCCAATCTCTTGAAGAATTAAAATCCTTATTATCACATCAAAATTTTTTTATAACCAGAGCGCAGTATTCAGAGCTTATTCCTATAACTGATTATCTCGTCGAATTGGTGTGCAGAAGTAATAATAGTGTTTAATAATATTTAAGTACCTCCTGATACAAAAATTCCTACCTCAACAACTAGAAAATTCGTCTCCACTTCGACAACTCCATTTTATCCAATAAAGAGAAGTACTCCATCTATAGAAACTACACCAAATGTAAGAACAACTCCCCCCATAAAGACTAATCCATATGTACGGACAACTCCCCCCATAAAGACTACTCCATATGTACGGACAACTCCCCCCATAAAGACTACTCCATATGTACAGACAACTCCCCTCATAGAGACTACTCCATCCATAAAGACTACTCCATATGTACGAACAACTCCCCTTATAGAGACTACTCCAAATATAAAAACTACTCTCCCCATAAAGACTACTCCATATATACAAACTACGCTCCCCATCAAGACTACCCCATACATAAAAACAACTACACCTATACAAACTACTCCATACATAAAAACAACTCCCCACCATCCACCTATTCTAACCACCATACGCCCGCCACCAAAACAAACTACCCAACGCCCACCACCCAAACAAACTACCCAACGCCCACCACCCAAACAAACTACCCAACGCCCACCACCAAAACAAACTACCCAACGCCCACCACCAAAACAAACTACCCAACGCCCACTACCAAAACAAACTACCCAACGCCCACCACCAAAACAAACTACTCCACGTCCCCCACCTATTCTAACTACTCAACGTTTTCCACCAAAACAAACTACCCCATCTATAAGGACTACTCCATATTATCCTCCTCCCTACATCCCAAGAAAAAATAGAATAAAAATTGTTCTCAAAAGTAAATTTTTATTACTTTTGAAATTTAAGTATGCAGAGATTTATTAGTGAGGCCTATTGGATGTTTACCCTCTCACTTTTTAGAATATTATAATCATCCTTTAAATCATCCAATTTGCCCCCAAAATAATCCTTGCACAATATCAATCGATCAACTAAAAAAAGCATTTTGTGACTGCTCTAAAAACTCAAGATTATTAGGTCAAAATTCTTTTGCCATGACGAAATCTGGTAAAAATTATATTTTCAAACAATTATAGGGCAATGCTATGGAAATCACTTTTTACACAAAATATCGAAACCCAGTATTTTATCGAACGAATTTTGCACCAGACATGATGAACGAACATGCAAAAGATCTGACCGTATATGTTTAGGAGGTCGCGATACTGTATTTATCTACAGTAATGCCTAAAAAAGATAAATTAATATGTTTTAAGTAAAAAGAATATGATCTTATGATTACTAATTATTTTACCTTGATTCTGAATAAACATTAAAAAAAACGACAAAACATTTATTTTAAAATATTTTATCCATCTTAAGGTAATTGAATCATCAAATATATCAATGTTCAAAAAGTAGCTTTTTAGACTTACAAATCATCTATATCTTAGTCTTAAGTTCCAAAATATTTATTAAAGTTAATACATTATGATTCAATTATTTTTTAAATTGTTGTTTTTTATTAAAAGAGCAATAAAAATAAGCCGTTGACACATCTCAACAGTATTTATATAGATTGATTTATAAAAAAATCAAAAATTTTATTCAATTTAATTTCATATCTTTTTTACACATTTTCTTCCCTAATACAGCCTCATTCTCCTCAGATACCACACGTAAGATGAGACCTTTAATGGATGAGTTCCCTAACCAAAATCTAACTGTTGAAATAAAGCCTACCCAGCAGATAAAGAAACTAAGAACTAAGATGTTTTTAAAATGTCATCAAAACTGCCAAAGAAATTCTTACGCATAATAGAGGATAATAATAGACATATAACCTTATTAGACGGATTATGTAAAAATTATGCAATCAAAGGATGTTTATTGACTATATATTATTATTATTGATTAAATAATATGAAAGCCGTGATAATTTTTCAATAAAAATGACAGTTTTTTAGTTTTTAATTTTTTTCAAAACTGACTAGATTAATTTCATTTAATAACACATCCGGATAAGAAAAACTTTAGTTATCTCTTCATAGAAATTTTTAACCCCCGCTGACGAGTTGAACTTGTTCTAATCTTGTTAATTTAATTTTTTGTCTGGATTAACTGAAAAGTAAATTCAGATACAAGGAGTCTCTACCGTAAAATATTGCGCCCATGGGGTTTAAAAAAAGTTCTGTATGACTTATACAGAGTGTAATTCTGAAAGTATCGGAATCAAGCTTTCTCCAACATTTTTTTTTCCAAGCTGGGTTTAATTATGCTTCATGTTAATATTTATTATAAGTAGACTGCCGTGGTTAGTATGTGCTGAGCGAGAGAGAAAATTGTAAAAGTAACTTAATTTAATTGATTTTAACAGGACTTGCAAATTTTTTTGCTCATGGGATTCCCGTTTCATCAAATATTAGTGATGCTATATTCTCGAATTTTAACTATTTTTTATAACAACCCCTAGGCCCATCTATGACTGAGATATGTACAGATGGAGTTTAATTCGAAATGAAATATTATTACAATATTTAAAAGTATAATATCAAATTTGAAATGCCCCTTTACGCGTATGTATGAATTCAAGTATATTTTTACACACAAACTGATTGAGCCCTAGAAGGTATGAGAAGACGTAAATAATAAGCATTCTTCCTAAAAAAAATTTTTTATAACTGTATTCTTATATATAATAATTTTTGTTGAAATCGGTACAAAAATAAATAAAAATATAATGTATGTTTGCATTCTTTCACAGTGCGTCGAAAAAAGGTAAATTAGTATCAAACCATGCCAATAAGGAAATCAAAATGTTGCAATCGACAGCAAAGCTTCAAAAAAACTGATGCATGCCCGTTGGTAGTAATCGGGCTCCAATTGTAAAAAGACATTGGGAAAATATTGTGAACAACACAACTCGTCGATATAAATCAACAATAATTTTTAGGAATAGAGGATGAAGTAGTTACACTGCGAGCTAATGCACTCGTTTTAATCCATAGAAGGGTGAGATTAAGTGTCAAATTCAGAAAACCCAACTGTCTTTGACGCCTGGTTGAGTTATACCTTCCCTTGATAAGTGTTAAACGGAAATAGAGATCGTCTAGCACTTCTTGATAGCTAAGAAAAAAATTTTAACCATGAATTAGGCGAAAAATGCACGCCAATTATTTTTATTGAATGAAATTATTAAAAAATGAACTCGATACTATTAACCTAATCCCTGATGCAATCTCCTTCTTTATCTCTATTCTTTTGACATAATGTTATACTGCATATTTTATGCGCTGAAAAAGATATTATTTATAAATTAAAAGAAAAATTAACACAGGATAATTAACTAGAAGTATTAAGGTAATATCCGGATGTTTTAATATCTCAACAAACAATGAGTGCGAAACGTAGATAGACAACTCCCTAGTATTACAACCTCTAAAAAGAGTGGGCGGCATTTGATTATAACTGAGGCAGCGTAGGTGGGATAATTTTATAACTTATCTAAGCGTCTTTTTAATAGTGCCTAATTAGTATTTAGCTTGTACTTCTCAATTGGAAAATTATTCTCACAACATTGAACCGGTTTTTTATGTTTTCTGCCCCTTCTCTCTAAAATGTGAATATTAAAAAATAATATAAATGTTAAAACAACGTTTCTAGCATTTCCATCGTTTAAAATCAAAATATGTTTTATTATTTCTTGAGTCCAGAAAATCGAAAATGAATTGTTGATATGTTTGGAATATAAATAATAAAGTTAGAAGAATTTTTTTTAATTTCACAAAAAACTAACAGCAATTTTGTAATAAAAATGGTTAAGTTAAGAATGTTGGAGAAAAGCTTAATCCCCTATTTTTTATTGAGATTTTCAAATACATTCTAACTGATTTGAGATCCTTTTAAATTCCAAGTGGTGGGTTAAATTCGACAAATTCGACTTCTATAATGATAATTGATAAGCTTAGATTTGACATTTCAATATACTTCTAATAAAAGAATATTAAGAAGCATTGCTAAAATTACAAAATCGAGATTTAAAAGAACATTAAAGACAGAGCATAAGAAGATCGATGTATTTTTCGGATTAAAGATAAAAAATTCCACATGCAAAACTATTTTTTATATTTAAGAAAAAAAATTTATTTAATACAAGCATAAATTCGATTTTTAATTTAAAAATTTTTAACACTTGTTTTCTATGTGTCGTTAAATTTGCTGCAGTACGGAAATAAAATTAAAATATTTGATTTATTTTATAAGATTAAAAATCGACTTTGTTCTTCGATATAATTAAATTTTCTTGTAAAAATATAAAAAAGAATTCTTTTTATTGTTTTAGACAATAGTTTGGCACTGCAGGTTTTTATCGGTAGGGTTTTCCCACGTCAACGTATTATTTTAATCATTGACGTTAAATGTAAAATCAATTGTGACTTTATTCAAAATGAATATTCAAACCTTTCTAAGGGTAGGCTAAAGACAAGCTAGATGTCGCCAACACAATAAGAGATAGCTTGGCGGTCAGATCTATTAATTTATATTTATGCCTACTAAAAAATAAACAAATGACACGAGAATCTTCTCCGCCTTCTTCCTAAAACAATAAAAATATATTTTGATATTAGGAAGACATGAATAGCATAGGCTTGTTTATATGCAGGCTTGAAAGAGCTGAAGACAATAATTTTATCTACTTTAGTGTGCCTTCCCCTTTCTATTTATGATTTAGCCATAATAAAAAATTAAAAATATAACTAGAAAGAGAGAAAATAGCACCAAAATACAACTTTTATATTATACTTATAAATACAAAATTGCCTTGCCGTTCGAAAAAAGAATCAATGATATCAGCTACCGCGGGCAGACCAATTTTAGAGGTCTCAGTGTTTAACTCGATCATCTATAAAAATACATAATTGTATGCAATTCAAATAATAGTTTAATTGCATGCCAGAAATAAACCAATCTTATCGTATAAAAAGTCTATTTCCCCTTGTTTTTTAATTTTAATTTCCCTAAAAAAATATCGTTTTTACATAGTCTCATATTTTGTTTGAAAGACCATTAGTTTCTGTAATGCCTTGCATAGTTTCTCAAGAGTAAATTATATCAAAATTTTTCGCACCAGAAAACACATATCGCGATATTATTTACCCAATTCACTCACTATTTCTTTTATAAGAATAGAAATAAAATAAAAATTTTCCTTGTCTTTCCAATGTAAAGATTGGCGCTTAGGATTAATATTGTGCATTGAGGTAAAAGATAAAAATAATTAATTTAAGGAAAACCTCCTTTATTAGAGGCATATCATTAGTTCGTTACATCTTGCCTCATCAATACTGGAAGATCGAACACACCGTCCAGGTATCTTGAGGCTGTCTTATATTTTCCTCTGTCGTAGTTTTTCCGAAATCGGTTAGTAAGCAATATAAATTTGATCATAAAATTTGGTCAACAGGTCGTCCGGCATATTTTCATATATGGCTTTAAGGTAACAAGGTATCGGTCCACTTGAAAGAGAAGTCTATATCAAGAGCACGGAAAATTTTAAGTTTCAATCTAATAGCTATCAGGAATTGATTCCTCCCTTTACATATCCGTACACGATCAATTAATGTTTCATCGCTCATATTTTTTTTATAACTGGAATAGTGGTCAATTTCCATTTTTCCTCTCTATCTCATTTTAAAATAGAATTTTTTACCTTTAACACTCTAAAAGAACCGTGGCCCGGTTTAAAATTTTGTTAAGACTATGCACTCTTTTGAGAAGGGTATAAATGTAAAAATTTTTTATCATTTATAAGTATTAACAATATTAACTTTTTTCTCTGTTTGAATCAATTGGTGGGCGTGTACTTTTTATGCATTTTTATTCACATTTTTAAAAGCGTGAATAATTTTTATTCTGACCATTTTTGAAAAAAATACTCATCCAAACCATAATCTAAGTCTAATGAAGTTCTAGCTCTTCTACAAACCAGTAAGTCATTAAGAGGGAAGCTCTTGCTTTCCTTTACGCAAGTGCAATTTTCAAAAATTAATGAAGGCAAAACAGTTTCACTTCTTTCGTCTCTTTTAATCAATTTAGATATCATGCCAACCAGGGTTATGCTAGTCTGCTCAAATAGACTATCTAATTTAGGGTGTTTTACAGGTTGGGATAATTCCAAATAATTAGAAAATTTTCTGAAAAAAATAAAGATTCAAAATTTAACCCTTGGTCAGAATGAAGAAATAGAGGTATTCCTAGCCTAGAGACAAGATTCTTAAAAAAAGCCTACCAACCGTGGCGCAACTTAGTTTAGATGGAGGTACTTTTCTAATTCCTTTTAACAAACAATCAGTTATAACTAAAATGTATTTGTCCCCAGATGGCAAAGCTGGAAGAGGTTATGAAACATCTAATGCTACTCTTTTGATATAAAAATTTGAGAATGTCTACGATATATTATTTTTGATGTAAATATTTGACGCATATTGGGGTTGAAGTTCTAAATATTATTTACAATATTTTTCGACGTCCTTTTTTTTTATATATCTCATAAAACCTGCTTTGTATTCTTTTAAGAGTTTATAAACTCCCCACCCTTGTCCTACTTCATCATGGCGCATTCTCAAAGAATTATGTGCAAGGAACTGCAATACAACTGGATACCAATTATTTTGGCTTTCAAAAGAACGTTTTCTGTAAAATTTAGCATTTATGAGTACTTCATTTTTCCGTTATTAAAACACTATGGAAGTTTTTGTTCAGAAATATCAATCCTCGAGTAAATCTCTTTTTCTTCAAACACTTTAGCAAATATGCTAATGCGTGGATCAGATTTCTTCGACTATCTGCATTCGTATGAGATTTACCGGACCGATGCACAAAATCTGTTTGGAACCGGAACCCGGCTAGAATATCTCTCCCTCTCATTAATTGACCTACAATATTTTATTTTTTAATGTAGTTAATGGCATATGATCAGTTTGTAACAAAAACCTTTATCCTATAATAAATATTGTAAAAACGTAGTTATGGCCCAGATTATTGATTTGAGTTCTTTTAAAGTCCCAAAAAATCTGATTTCAGTTTTTTTTTAAATTCTGTTTGCATTGCGGACTATATTTTATGAATCAGGCACGCGAAATACAGGTGATGATGTTAACTGAGATTTCCATTCCCTAAACGTTAAAAAATGTTTTTTTACTAAACTTATTTATAATTATTGTAAAATGTTTGAATCTTAGTACCTGCTCATATTTAGAAAAATTGTGTATAAAATGAAGGTGACAAAAGGCAACTCATAAAAAGGGTATCAACTGTTTATTAATTATGGGGAAAGACCAACTTTTAACTGCAAGAACTCTTTCGGTATCTTTACAAACTTGATTCTCTTTTATAATGAAACTTAAATATTTGACGGACAATCTGAATACACTACATTTTTATGGTTTAATCTAAGATCAGATTTACTCTGAGAATTAAAACCCCATTCTAATACCTTAAAATAATCTTCCAGGGACTTACAAAATACTATTATATCATCGATTTAAATCAATATTTTTTTAAAGTTGACCCTCAAATATAAACTGCATTAAACGTTCACATGTAGTAGGTGCATTTAAAAGCCCATGATAACATAATGAACTCAAAAAACTAAATAAAGTGTGACGAAAGTTGTTTTTATTATATATATCATCCGGATTAACCGGCATCTGCTAATAACCAGATGCCAGATAAATTTTACCAAACCTCATAGAGCCTTCTAATCTATCAATAGTATTATTTATGCCAAGCACCGTGAGAGAGTACTTAACTGCTACACTGATCAGCTTGATCTAATCCATACATCGCCGAAAAGATTTTTCCTTCTTCTTTAAAAGAGCAAAGGGTGCAGCCAAAGCCGAGCTAAATTAACCCATTATTTTACTCTTAATTTAGCTATCCAAATTATTATTGAGTTCTGAATGGCAGTTTATAGATAGTAGTCTGTATATGTTTACAGAGAAGGCTATCACTAGTATTTATTTTATGCGCTAATAAATTGCATGATCTAATGTTCTATTCGTTAATTGAAAGAATTTTATTAAAATTATTAAATACATCCCCAAATAAAGACTTTAAATTCAAATTAAATTTCTAAGTGTCAATTAAATTTTTAAAAGCAATGAAATAATCAAGTTTGCACGTTGCATATACATTAGTTCAGCTGACTCTAAATAGACCCGTTCTGTTTCTCCCTAAAAAAATATCATTATTTTTATAATTAATTAAAATAATATGCAAACCGGCCTAACAAATTATTTCATAATAGTAACTTAAATGAAAGGTTTGAGCAAATAAGAAGGCGATGAGTTCTATCGCGAGAGCCAAAGGATATGCAAATATGACTAATATCAACGATGCTGTATGGCTTTCTATGTTCTGTCCTTATACTGATAAGATTAGGAAATATATCACATACAAGTAACAGATCAGAAATAAAATAATACTTAACAATTGATGTTAACGATCCCGTATCAATCAAGGCATCCACCTGGATTCCATTCTCTTTATTAATAACCACGCAAGTCTCTTCATTTACAGATATACAATATTAGTCTTTCGATGTGAAAACTTGTCTTTTTTGTGGGCAAATCTGCTTTTAAACATGTTGAGAACTATTCCAATCACTTTTCTCTAGGTTACCTTGCATTTCGCATTTAAAACACGTATGGGATTGTATCTCCAATTATTTATCTGATGAAATTGTCGTTAAACTTCTAAATTTAGTCTTCTGATTTCTTCGATTAGTTTGTCCGAAGAAATCGTGAATATAGTATCTAATACACCGGTTAGACGAAAACAAACATTTATTCTATTATATTTATTATAATGCCTTCCAAATTTCTGACGGCAGAGAAATTTAATTTTATAATCTCCGCATTAGGTCATTATTGAGAATTTTATTTGTAAAGAGAAAAATTATTAAAGCGTCTCCAGTATATTTTCTATACCGAACCTTAGATAAGTTAACCAGTCGGTAAAGAACATTTTTTCAAAACTCTCCTGCTGCTTTATTTCATTTGAAAAAGTAACAACCTAGCCTTCATAATTGAGTATTATTTTGGAAAAAGACATTTATGTGCTGAAGTTACTTTATTAAAATCCATATTAGCTAAAGATATGCGTGAAACTTTTTCATAAACCTCCGGATAAAACGAAAATAAGAGAACATCGCCTTTCAAATCATCTTTAGCGGACTCTATCTTACATATCATTTCAAAAGAATAATTGCACATATTAAAATTACAAGATCCCTTGTAATTTTCGATTAATTGGATCCTTGAAACTATTGATCACTCCAGATGTAATTATTCTCTTTAAGGATTAATATTAACTGTTAAGGCTAGAGACACAAGAATAATTAAATTAACACTGACCGCCTATATTAATGACATGAAATTAGTTCTTCCCACCAATTAAAAGATAAAATTCCAAAATTAAATCGAAAGCTAAATAATACCAACAACAAGGTTGAACTATACTAATACCTCCATTCAATGGCGCGTGCACGAATGCTATGAACTATTTTAAGTCAGAGTATTTGAAGTTTAATATATATTTTATTTTATAAATCTAGGTTGATTTTGTCATGGTTGCCTGGTATATTACTTAATATTCAGCATGCCATACGGTTAAGTAAGTGGCGGAGGGTGTTATTATTCTTTAAAAAATTCCCGAAGGCGGGTGAGGAGTAAAAAATGTTATTTTAGTGCAACATGATTTAGTTAGGATCCTTAACATCTTCTGTGTATTTTGGCTTGGGCCAAAACAAAGGCCGCATGGCAAACTAATTGGAAGAATAACGCGTTTTTTTATCCTTACACCTCAAGCTTACTTTTCGGCTAGGGAAATTTTTAAATGAGCGTGGTGGTGAAAAATCAAAATAAGTAGTATGAATAATTCAAAGAAACTGTATTACTTTAAAAAAAGCAGAAATTATTCCAATCAAATTTAAAACCCTTTTCATAACAAGTATTTTCAAATTAAGCTCATTGGAAGATATAACTCAAAAAAGGTGAGTTTTTTTTTTGAATTTGGCCAAAATTGCTTTAAGCCGAAAATTAATTGCAAAATTTACTGATAATTTACGAAAAATGAAGCAAGATGTAAGAAAAAGCTTCAAAAATATCGTCGAGGTGATTCAGACAAATCACATCCTATAAAAGGTAAATTTTGATGTTTGAAGTCTTTAGAACGAGAATTTCCTTATTTTTTCAGAACTTTTTTTAACTGAAGCAGAAAAACGTATTAATGGAGACAAGTAAAATTGGATTGCTGAAATCAAAATCCCCTATTTTCTGTTTTTTGAAAGAGGTTTTTTATTATTACTTTTTATTCCCGTAACTGGTTGGTAAGGCAGGTTTTACTGCAGCAAATAATGGGCTCACAAAGAAAAAATATCAATTTACATTTAAAAAAAAAATTGAATTATGGAAGAAACAGGAAATGAGACATATAAGTTTAACTTATCAAGCTGAAAGGGAGACATAACGTGTAACATAATTGCCTGTAAGCCTTAATATTTCGCACAATTTTCTTTTGCAAATTAAAAGTATTTCCTGTTACATGGAATTTAAATTCGTTTTTTTTAAGACCGGAGATATCCCTTTGGCTGAAAAAATTGGTAAAAAGAAAATAGATGATAAAACACTGGCCAGGAGCAAGGGTCACGTTTATCCTTACATTAACTACAGTCGTATGTTGTTTAGGAAATATTATCATATCCCCAATCGATCATCTTGGTGTATCATGTAAAAAACTCAATTAGATTTGATTTGTTTAATAAAGACTGCTTTATTATTAACAAAGCAATAGGTATGCTTGTATTTACACATTTTAATCATCAAAAGGGGGCTACAATTATTATTGGAAAATACTGATAATGTAAACTTTTTACATTTTTTTTTATTTTGGAAACATAAAATAAATGTAATATTCGAAACTTAAGTTAGGATTACATCTAAAAATATTAAGC
>SGJC01000230.1:0-18271 GCA_009887335.1 Henneguya salminicola | reverse complement strand
TTAATGATTTTATTCGTAGAATTTAATCATAGTCATGCGCACTCAAATTTAGTCGATTTTAGCATTTCGTCGATTTTAGTCGAATTTTGCACCTTTCGGATAGGGGCATCCCAACAACTAAAGAAATAATGCAGGCATTAAAAACAATTAATTATTTTCAACCAACTTATGAAGATTAGGAGAAATATCTCCTCCATATTGACCGTTTTAAAGAGGATCTTAGCCTACATATTTCTAAAGCAATGAAACAAACAAAAATAACAGATTCTTTTTTTTAATTATATATTTTTTGAAGTTTTATTAGTAAATAAATCAATCTCGGTTAATCAGGTGAAAAACTGTCGGCCCGGAGGTAATCGGATTATAAGATAGTAATTAACGCAAGAAAACGCTTGGCATAAAATCTAAACAGGAAAAAATATAAAAGATAACCTTTTCAAACCATTTATGAATGACATAAATTCCATAGTTTAAACCGTTAACATATTCCGCTTTTAGAAGTACGTTATTACACTACAAATTACCCTCCATATTGATTAAACATTTTTTTAATAATTTCCAATATTATCAACAAAAGAATGGGAAAATGAAATACAACTACACAACCGCTGCGCATGTGTGGAACATACTTTCCCGCTTGTCTAACATGTATCGTTTCATTTCTTCTTCAATTATATCTTTCGATCTCAATTTCGAAGTTGCATTGAAAATAGTGTAAATAAACATGTAACCCATTTTGGAATAATAAGAATATTAATTTACAAACGTAACTACAGTATTTATTCTAAATATTTTAAAATATCATGCGCACCATTAGGAATAGGTGTGCACACATCATTATCATTAATATTGTCATTGTCTAAAGGTTCGGAAGAATTTTTATTTTCAATATATCTTAAACATTTTTTTTTACGTCTTGATTATAAAGAATAACTATTTACTTGCAATGTTTGCACCATTTATCTTGTTGCTCTAAACCATATCTTGCTCTGCATTTTTTTGGAATAGGTTCTAGCTTTAAAAATGATAAAAATACCGCTTCCATTTCTATCTCTTTTTCGACGTTTTTTCTTCAGGCTTTGGGCATAATAATCCCTTGGATTGTACTCAGGATACATAATTTTATGACGTTCGCGTTCTAATCTTGCTTTTTCAAAATATTGCGCTTGCTCAGTTTTATTTAACGCTTGCCACATTTTGCCTATCATTTGGTTAATAGTAGTGCTGTCTTTATGTGGAACTTGTTTTAAAACTTCCGAGCGAACATCTCTCATATATAACATAAAAGCATTTAGAGGTTTTTTAATATGAGGCTGTGTTGGTGGTTTATTATTTTTATTAAAAGATGATGCAAAATTTGGTCTTAAAATTATTTATAGACGAATACCCGATCGGAATTTTCCCGCCATTGCTAAAATAAATGTCACTAAATTGTCGATCTTATTTAAAGGTGACTTTCTTACTCATTCCATTTATCATAGCTCCTGTTGACGTATATGTAGGTATCGTTTGAATGGATGGACGATTCGGCATCGTATATCCGTTTACAACGCAGTTTGATTGATTTCTGATTTGTCCACCTGTCTTAGTCCTTTAGGTAGTTAAAGATAAATATACATAGGAATGGTAGAAAATCCCATATTTTGGCTAGATATACACATATTTTGTGGCATATGTGGCGCATGAGCTCCTTGGTTAAAATAACTTGCCATATTCATTGGCATAAGATTCGCATTGTTTATATGGATGCATTCATCCGACATGTTACATTCCCTTTCAATACTTTCAGCGAGCTCAATTTTATCCTCATCTAGAACGTCATAATTCTGTGTATCTTGTGTGAGCTCATCCAAATCGTATTGACCAAAATCCAATGTTTCATCATCAAAATTATATTCTGAATCTTCATTATTTCCTGGTAAAACAGGTATTTCAGTCATAAATGAATGAATAAATAACGATTTTTAAAAGGGTTTATTTAATCGTAGTAACAACGTTCCCGCGGGATGAATTTTTGAATGCGGTTTAAATAAACAAGATTCTTAATCTTACTACTTAAAACTGACTATAAATAATATTCATTTCAATAATTTTATTATTTATGTTGTAGCTTATGACCATTATCTTAATATGAATGAAAAACGAGAAATCGTGCATCTTATTGTTAATCTGTTGACAATATAAAATTTAATGGTAAGTTTTTGATTTTCAAAGCAATGCCGACAAGTTCATAGAAACCGACTGTGGATTCAACATGGGAATATTTTGGTTATTTCCGTTAAATTAATCGATCATCTATTATAAATTTATTTTTAAAATATAATTAATTTAATAACATTTTATTTTTAAAAAGATCTGAGATATTATCAATCCCAGAGACCATTAATCCAAACGCGCGGAGTGGCGGTTTTTAGTTTTGTCAGTTACAAGATTACGGTTTTTTTCCACAAATATAATACTTTAATTGAAATGGATATTTTTTAATTATTTTTTACATTTGATCGTCTAAATTTAAATTATTTCAAGGCTTATTTTTAATAATTTGTTTACATGTGACGCACACGTTAACCTTAACCATATATTTTTTGGACATCCATACATTATTATTATAAGCCATTTAGTGGTATTAAAAATGGAAAATACATCGACGCAATAAATTTTTTATAATAAATAAAAATTAGATAAAAAAATACTAAAATTAGTTTTAATCGAATTATTATTGATAATAATAGGAAATATATATTTTTGTTGATTCTCGTTAAGATTTTATTGTGGTTGGGATATAGGTCCGAGAATGTCCGAATACATACATTTAACTTTAACATCGCGAAGACGTTCGATTTCAAGCAATAAAAAAAGAATGCTATATTAAATAAAATAAATATCTTTTTTTTTATTATAATTAGTACCATCCCTACAAAAAATGAAAGCTTTAAGGATTTCTTAGCGTGTATTTCGCCGTTAAGATATAATCCAAGAAACATCTGCAATCATTAATATTATACATTTTCTGTTTTTAAAAAATTGGTATTTTATTGTTTGATTTACAATACAGGACTTAATTATAGGGTTTACATTTCTCCTTGCGCTTGCGTATGCTACAATAATTAATACTTGTACTTTCATGAAATGTATTACATTCAGGACATAAAAAAAATTATTGTTGAATAAATTGCATTTAATTTTTAATATAAAATATTCAAGCTTTTTAGATGTATCAGTATATTTAGGTCTTCGTGGGATTATAAAAGTTACAGCAGTCTGGAGGCATAGTTGAAAAATAGGACATGTTAATGACTTTCATCATTCCCTCACGATTTTTAGAAAAGCCTTATCTCACAAAATGTTTTAGTTTGCATAAGACTTTTAGTTAGATTCATAAATGAACAATGCGGAGAAGATATTTAATGGGATGTTTAAATGCCTAAAATGTATTCTTAATACAAAAACTCGTGTTTGTTACGAAAGCTGGGCATACTTATGCTTTGAAATCGAATAGCCTGGGCGACTTTAGTGGGGCATGTGTATTGAGGCGACCTTTCACAGAAAGAGTTCATCGGAACATTTAATTTTGTTTCGGCCCTTAAAAGAATCCTTGATTCGTCGATATTATTTAAACATAGGAAACTACTCATATGTCTATACGCATGCTTCGAGTTGGGACACAGTTTCGCCTTTTTGGGATAATGGGAGTTCTCTTAAAATATACACATAATCATTTTATTTGCTTGAAATCGTCATTATCCTGACAGATATAGAAAAATTTCCAATTATTTTATCTTGAAGGGGTTCTAAATTAATCTCACAATTTTTTTTAGACCATGTCAAGCAAAAATTCATTATGGGCTTGAGATCATTTAGTTTTTTTGAAAAAGTAGGTACGTATTTGGAGATTGCTACGTTCGGAATAATAAATTTGATGTTACAAACACTGAAGCAGATCATTCATTTTGTTTTTGAAATTTTTTTAGATTGCTTGGTTTAGTTCTTAATTTTTTTATTACAAAAGAGCATTTCTTTGAAAATGCATGATGTTAATTAGAACGTGCGCGAATTGAAATTCAAACCTTGAGCGTAAAAAAATTAAATGTTTTAAAAAGTTATTTTAATCGTGCAATATAAAGTAAAATCATTTGATTAAAAAAATTATCATTTCTTTGTTTAAAATTAATGCGCGACACATAAGAACGTGGGCGATTTGAATTGTAAACCGTGTAAATCGATTTGTAGTAAAAAGGAATATTTAATGAAATTATTTTACAAAAGTAAAACAAATACTCATATTGATTAATTTTATTAATTTATTTTTTTTGATTACCATTAACGTTTTATTTAAAAAAATGTTCCAATCTATTCGTATAGATCAAAAGTTGATCCTTGAACATCCTTTTGCGCGTTTTCTCAATTTAAAAAATTTAGGTCTTCTCAGTAATGACTTGTTTTACGACGGGTTCACACAAACTATTTTCTTTTCCGTTGAGTATGCGCAATAAAAAATTAAATGATTCAAACTGTATAAAAGAATGAAACCGCTCTGACGTATGAATATCCCTTATTTGGAACATTAAACGGTTTCAATAATTATCGACAACTCAAGTGTCAATAGGATAAAAACCTATGTAAAAAAAGGTGAGATCAAAAGCAGAATTGACCCCCTCCTACATTTTGATGAACCTGCGCAACCATCTGATGTTTCCAACACACCAAGAACTAAGCTAAATTTTATAAAAACAGATGAGAATAACGATATGAATAAACAACGAGGATAGGATTATATTTTACGAAAGAAAAACATTATAAGAAAGAAAATACTAATACGACGCGCGCATGCCCATAAAAATGGAGTGGGTGTCTCCTGCTGTATCATTCAGCCAAAATATAAATATCCTCTTAGAATTTATTTCGATCTGAATGAATAGAAGCTCAAAGTAATACCAATGAGAATAATAGCTTCTAATTTTTCCATAACTATTATAGATATTTTTGAGAAAATGAATAAATAAATATGGGGATGACCTAATTCATGATTCTTTTCATTAAGACCAGGTGTTGATGTTTGCGAGGCATGTTTATGCACACACGCGCACAACATTATTTCTGAATTCATCGAGAATTTAGTCTCCAAATAAATTATTCAGCCTATGTTTTATTTATATTCCTATTTTTTGATTTCATAGAAGCATGAATATAGATTTTGGCCACATATTTATTTAGGTGTAACAGTTGAAGCATGCGTAGATATTTATAACGAACAATAAAATTATGTAACACCAAAACTGTATGAGTCAGAATATATAGGAATTTATTGACTAAATTCCTTTATTTTTTTTATTAACTCTTGAGATATTAAATAAATATTCCCAATGAATATACTTCAAAGACTAATAATGTCAGAAGATTTATCTAACGATAGTCGACTATAAAAATTTACTGAATCAAAAAAAACCTAAAAATTGAATGAACAAAATCTTGCTAGTAATACTCGAACAGGCGCGCCGTAGAAGTTAGAGGACTTATTCCCAAAAAATAAATTCGAGGTATTAGTTGTTTGGAAAAGTATAGGGATATTAGTAGTTTTTTTTAAATACCGCCATTAATCAAAAAAATATGCTCTTTAGTTTGGGAAACACTGCGAACAAATGGCTACGTAGTATGACTTAGCAAGATTGAAGATGGTTGGTTAATCACCCCAGCTACTACTAAATGGGCCCACATCAGCTGGAAAACAACAAACCTACTTTAGAAAGAGACCAGTTGAGTTCATTTCTTTTGTCAAGGAACAAATAAATGTTTCGGAAACTTTCGTTAGTTCGTAAACTGTTTGAAAACGACAGACATTATAAATTTATGTTTATTTATTTTAAAATATGGGGGGGGGGGACTTATTAGGTTAAATTACGAGTCAATTGATTAAAAATGTCTGACTGTTGAAGAAATGTTAAAATAAAAAATGTCGAATGAAAACTTGCGCCAGTTTACATTAATGTGGGAATAGATACAAAATATATTTTTGAAACAATAGGGTGTGAGATATATTATTAAATTAAATATGGAATAAGTTTCTATACATTAAACCGAAAATGCCCGAAGTCAAAAAGCCATTTTCATAAGTTGACCTCCTCTCCGCCAAAATTTGGCTAAGTCTAGACTATAAATCGCTTCGTGAGTTTTTTTTACTTAGATCTAAATTGAAACTAATTTTATCCCTTAATTGACTTATATTAAAATAAACCTTATTTTTGATATGCCAGCCTCCTTTTTTATATATTAAATAGATGTAGTTACCTTTGTCATTTAGTATACTTGCTCCAATTTGTTGCGAAAATATTGATAAAGACATCGAAATTGGGTTCGGTCCTCTCATCCATACTTAAACCGCTTTGGGAGTTTCTTGTATTGTAGAGCGGACAAACTCAATTTTACAATATACATTTTTCAAAAAGTTATTGTGTCTTGCACTGCAAAAGGCGTGGAAATACAATTTTAGTCATTTCACCTTAAAATGAGGTGCAAAACTCAGTTTAGGGGTTATTAAGGATGAGTTTTTTTCTCTAATTCGTATTTATTAATAAGTTATGAGTAAAAGACCAATGAGCACAAAATGGACTCAAACCGTTTCCCTATGAATAGTTCATTTGACGGTGGGTAAAATAGAGGCAGGAACAGCCGATAGACTCAGTTCTTAATGGACTATAAAAACAATTTTAGCAATTTCTATTTCCTGAGGAATATTACTTACAATTGGCGCATGCGAAAAACTTTGATTCCAACTTGAAAATATGGCTCTGTTATGAGGTGACCAATAATTCAAAAGACAGCTAAGTTGAAGTTACTCGGTTCAGCCAGGGGGTGTTTTACTATTGAAATAATGGTAAAGGGTATGAAGAGAGAAATAAAGGATAAAAATCTGATTAATGAAGACAGAAAAAATGATACACCCTTAGATGATAAGATTTATGGAAAAGCGCGCGGTTTAGCCCAATTATTTAAGGGTATGAAAAATTATCCACGCCGGATGAAATGTGGGAGGGCTATAGACTAACGAGTAAAATTGGAGTTACATTAATTTCATTAGGGCGATAAAATTGACGTGGGAACGTCGCCCAACCTCAAGATGCAGCATTTAAGTGTCTACAACTACAATACTAATTTTAGTAATAGATTTCTCGAGTACTACTAACTACATATAGCATTATGAAACAGTTCATTTTCGACAATAAATTAACATTGAAAGAAAATAAAGAGTCATGGCTGGTTTGTTGATTAAATGCGCATGCACGGTGTCTCTTTCACAGAGCTATTGGATTTAACGGCCTATTTTGTAAAATGCTTATTTCATGTTGAAGAAAATAAAATTTTGGATTAATAATAATTCGAAAATAATAAATCTCACATGAATGTATTTTATTATGCTAAGCTGATAGAAATTTTTAATTAAATTATCGGGTTCTTTCTATGAAAAAATAATTTTTTTTTATTTTCTACATAAATAAGTAAAAAATTTCATGCATATTGATGAATTCCTTCATATCATTTTAATTCTGTTTTATTAGAATTTTGCTATCCTCATCGCTAAGATACTTCTGAATATCAAATGGTAGTTTTCCCTATTATTTTTTTGTGTAAAAAATTTCACGTTAAATCGGCCCCAATCGTTTTGTGACATTTTACATGACTTTATTATTTCAGATGAATCTGATACCTTTTAATCTTTTTAATCAAAATCTCACTTAAAAATTAATATTTGTTTTAATAACTGAATTAAAGATTTCAAATAATGAAATATTTGATTTGATGTATTTTTGGTGAAAAAGCGTCACATTTATTTTAAAGGATAAAAAGTAATATATTTTTATTGTTGAGTTATTTAATTTAAGTCTGAATTAATTTTATAATTCACATGAAGGGGAAATTGTTTGCAAAAAGGGCTTCAAACAAAAAATGTTTAAACAGGCAATAATATTCTGCTCCAAACAAAATATTCAATAATTTTATAAATTTATTTTCGTTTTACTAATCAACAAAATCTTAATATAAAAAAAGGTTCGAATTCCAGTTGGGCCTTAATATATACCGCTAACAATGTAAATTTTCTTATTTTTTTAATGATGTCTGAAGAATAAATTTTTAACATAAAATTTTTAAAACATTGAAAATATCATAGATCTTTTTATTTTGTATTAAATCGTCCATAAAAACATACAATATTGAGAGCATAGCAAAAAATTTTTTAATTATATTAAATTTTTTCCATTTTTATACACACTCACATGCTGCTTGTGAAAAGCCACTTTTCTTCTTATGCAGCAACATAGTAGAACGTATCACTCGCGTAGAAATAAAACCTAGTGTTATTTCTAATTTTTTGTTGTTAAAACATTCAGAAATAGTGG
The DNA here is from genome assembly GCA_009887335.1 of Henneguya salminicola. Classification (NCBI taxonomy): domain Eukaryota; kingdom Metazoa; phylum Cnidaria; class Myxozoa; order Bivalvulida; family Myxobolidae; genus Henneguya; species Henneguya salminicola. The sequence continues at coordinate 9,878 of SGJC01000230.1, read as the reverse complement.
TGTTCTAAGCCGTTACGCCTCCAAGACGATCTCTATACGCATAGGGCATATTGTCCTCCCTCTTGTATTGATTGCGATGTAATCCTCTCAGTGGTTTATGCGATATTACTTATTAATAGCTGAATCTGACCATCCAAACCACCTAAAAGAGCTTCAAGAAGACCTTATAAAGTTTGGACTTCAAAACCCCACACAAAACCACCATAGTTTGCCTATTAGTTTTCTCCATTGAGGCTTTTCTATTGATAAATCTATTCATATATTTTTTTTCGTAATAGGAGAAGTAAAACATTGCTGATCTCTTCCGTCGCCATTCGTAATTTTCTGAAAGGCATCACGTCCAATATGCTCAGTGGTAGTATGCCTCACTCTGGCCTGTTCCCTGTATCAACCGCATACGACTTGGCGAATAGCTTGCGGATATTCTTGCTAATCTTAAAAAAATTATAGAATGCTTGAATTAACAAACCAAATGTATATGTTTTTGTCCATAATGAATGGCTTTTATTTATCTCTCGTCCTCAAAATTCTGAAATACATTTAAACTTTTTAGAATATTTTCGAGTTTTTTTCGATTAACTAGTTGTGATCATTTATATACCCCACAGTAAATTTCTGTTTTTACGGGCGGGAAAAAAAATAATCGCACCCCGGAACTTATCGACTTCATTACAATAATGATACAATATATTTTTCTTCGTTATTTCAACTTCATAACCATGTAATAAAGATTAATAAAATTCTTCACTAAAGCTAGAACAAATGGCAGATTTTAATATTGGTGGTTCTCATTGTGGGGAATAAACGAGATTTTATTGTTTGTTGTAAAGAAATTTTTTTGTCTGATAAATATCTATATGCTTTTATATTCACTGACTTCATCGGATCCTGTAAAAAACCCGCAATGGCGTAGTGGGTTGCATTGTCTAAAAATTGTCGAAATCGCGTTTGGCTCAAATAATGATTTTTCAGGTTATTATCATTGATGCAATGAACAGTAACTAGTCAAATCAATAAGCAGAGGAAAATCATATTGAAAGGAAAAAATAAAATATGATCCATGAGAAGTTCACCCAAGGATTAATAATAGCTTTTTTATTAAAATAATTTTTTGTTTTCAATCAGTTTTCATATTTAAAAAATGTTGAGGTATCAAAAAATAATAGTTATTTTAAAAAATATCATTTTTTTGAAATGTGGTTGCATTCATAATGGGCGATCCAAATTCACGATATGAATAACACGTAGCAACGCATGCGTGAAGAGATTATGTTTAAACTTCTCTTAATTGGAATTTTATTCTTCTACACCTTAACATCAGTGTTTTACGACGGGAGTTTTTGTGAAAAAAACGAATGCGAATGTTTGGTAAAATTATGTCGTGGTATTAAGGTCCCTTTAAGGAACTGCTGTTATACTAGCTTACTTGAAGGTTTCAATGCTCAACATGCATTTCCTTTGATTTCTGATTTAGTTAAAATGAATTACTTTAGATATTATAAAGTATACAGGAGGTCTTTTGTTTAGGTTAATTTGAATCGAGAATGTGAATTTTGGCCAGAAGAAAAAAAATGTGTTCTAAAAAATTGCAATGTCGATTCTTGTACTGAGGTTCATCTTTGTATAATTAATCCAAGGATGAATTACCTTCAGCTTTTAAGGCTTTTTTTTTCAAATGTTTATAATTTTAGAATAATGCTGAGAAAGATCATGAAACAGTTGGGATTTTTTGTTTAATTTAGTGTTCAATTGGATCAGATTTGCCTCTACATAATGTTGATACGGGTCTAAGGTTTATTACTATACTTTATCTGTTAGCCCAGAAGAAATGAAAATGATAAAAGAACTTGGATCAGAAGATAAATCCATCGATTTTATTCAAATTAAAGGTAAATTTTTAGATAAATATTTTTTCCAACAATATTTTGATTGAAATGTATTTTTGACCATGTAAAATTGGTGCCAAATTTGTAATTGTCTTCGATTATTTGTTACGTTTTTTTTTGTAAAAATATTAAATCTGATTGTAATAATAATGAATAATATTAATTAAATTCTATAATAATCCAAAAACTAGTTGGTTTAATCCACTCAGTGAAAACATTGTTAAAACACAAACTGTCATTCATATTTTCTGTTGTAATTGATAGCTATTTTGGTATAAAATTTGAAGTTAGTTTGGGCTAAATTATTTTAAATCCCATCCTCATTGAAGAAAATGGCTTAATTGTTAAGGAATAAATATTTTAAAAGTTGATAACGGTTATATCATAGTTTGACGGCTATTTATACTGTATATTCAATTCTATTATAGTGCACGTGAGTAAAAAGACATTTTGTGGCAAACTTTTGTTCTAAATCACACCTGAAATGTCAAAGTTACGGTCTGTTATAAAATTGATCGAAACCCTTACATAAGTGGATTTATTTCTTACATAGCCAGAAATGTCAGTAAAAATATAGTTTATTTTAATAATATCATAAATTTTTCAACAATCGATATTGTTGTAAAATAATTTTTTGCGTCCATCTTCGTCCTATAGTACATACGTGGAATACATCTAGTTTATTTAGCTTTAATAAAAAAGTATAGCTAAGAAACTTGAATGTTTCCTGCTCATTGAGTTACCTTCACTCACGGCTATAAAAGGCTCGTTCTTGCAGGAAATAACATCTACCATCCCATATAAGTACCAACGCCACATATATTACTACTATACAGCCCAATGTTTAACACAGTAAACAATTACTCAACGTCTATTATCTGTCTAAAAATGGTATTGCTATCTGCGCTATTCCGTTCTTATCTATCTCGGATACAAATTCACTTCATTTTCATTATGAAAGATGATTTTACTGTATCTTTGAACCCAAAGTACGGTCAAAGGGGTGTGACTTGAACCAAACGAATATAATACCCAGATGATTAATTTTGGGCCCAGGGGGACCATATATGCTATAATTGACAAATTGCACTAGATTTTATGTTTCTCGCAGTATAAATATAATTTAATTCACAAAATCTCATTTAATATTTTAAGTATTTTTTCATCCTCAGGATGGGGGTAACGTTGTTTATTCCTTTTGAACTAGTCCACTCTGTCTTCCAGGTGACTTCTTTATAGATACCATCGTTGAGAAATAACTGGTTGGGGTGGGGTCATCTTACGCAACCTTAACACTAGTAATGCAAAGCTCTAGGGCATTGACTTATGGGCAACTATCTCTGTATTTATTTTAATGATGTTCTTTACAATGCAGTTCTATGCCCACCAGACTGTTTTGTGTCCATATTAATTTTTTTATATTTTTATAAATGTTTTCCTCATTCCACTTAAATAACTTACGTTTTGAATTTTAAGCATTCTTTGCCCTTTAAACAAATTTTTAAATTTTTTGTATTAGTATCAACGGAAAAAAAGAGTTGAAAAAAATCACAGAGGACGGAAAGCATTTATAAAATTTTAAATGCTTGATTTAAGTACATGTCTTGAAAGTTCCAGTATTTTTCTAAAAACATTTAAATGCGAATAAAAATACAGGGTCGTTGTTCTTCAAAATAAAATGTCAATAAATATTAATTATCACTTTATTTTATCATCGATTGGATGCGTAACCTAATTTATCTCTTTCGAGAGGAGCTTTTAGGCTCTCATCCATTTAGTGTTAACTAACTTCCAGTTATGAATCATTGTCAATACATTCGCTGTGGGGATGGCCTCGCTCTTAACTTTCCTGCCATTTTTTTTGCTGTATCACTTGGGCATTACATCTCACTGTAGGTCATCTAGACCACTCTTTACACAACTGATTAATAGCTGTATCTATACGAATTAAACGACTTCATAATATTTTATCCAGGTATTTTTAGAATTGGACATAACACGACTGCCAACAATCTTATTATTTATCACTCAATTTATTCTTAGTAACATGCCAAAAATTATTCATATTAATAAATATTTGAATCCACACTTTTCTGCACTAGTTGGCATTCATAAATTTCATAATTTTCACATCATATTTATTTATCTATTTAGTAATGAGATTGGGAAAAATACTTCGAATATTGACACTAATCAACTACCCTTAAATTTTAAGGGAGTATAGTTGAACTGAGCCATGCCAACCATCTGTATACCATTATTTTAGCATTAAAATTTTTGATTTTGCTGAATTAGCAATATTATCTGAATTCAATAAAAATAACAGACATAACATGTAAAATTGCGCCAAAGTTCAATCAGAGCTATTTATAATTATTTTGATTTTAAGTCTTTAGCTTTTATCTACTCTTTGATTAAAATTTCTCCATGTTAACGATTTACATCAATTCTATATATTATTTCCTCGACACAAAAAATCAAAAATCTTTCATAAATTTCTACTATTATAATTTCAGTTATCGATTCATATCTGTGAGACATCGTAGTGTCAAGTTGAATTATAAAATTTCAAATTGATTTTAGGAAGATTCTGAAAAAATGTCTATCTTTAGACAACCAATATTTTTGAGGTCTTAAAATCTGTACAGCTGGTTTCTCACCTTGTTAGGCTCTTTATATTCAAAGATGTTGTCTTATTTTTTTGTAATAAAAAGCATAACCAGTGTTTATTTAAATATAGGTTTTAACGCATTAAATAATGGTGTTGAATTTTATTTTTTTTGCCTATAACAATAACTGCTTGTTTTTTGCGGACAAAAGACTGAGGAATAATATTTCCGCGATTCAATTACGAAACAATGCGAAAGATAAAAATTTAATAATTATACTTGAATTGTTAATTGTCTTTTATTCAAAACTTATCAAAATAAAACAGTTCGTTTTACAAAAATTTAAAAGCAGTATTTATTGAAGGTCAGATTAACCTAGTTTATGTTGTGTATTGGGGCTTCCATCCGCTCGTTTGATAGCTTTGCATTTAACACTATTACTTCATTATTAAATAGTTATATTTTACATTTTTTCTCCTTCGGTATACATTATTATATTAACTTTTCAGAGTTTTGCTTTTAAATGTATATGAAATAATCCAAAAAATTACTTTTACCGCTTTTATTGATCAGTTGTCAACGGCTCACAGGATCATGTTCCCTTAATATTTTACATTTGATCTGAGGCTATTCAAATAATTTCTCGCCTAAATTATATCATTTAAAAATTAACAGAAAGACAAATTTAATATTAAAATTAGACTAAGAAATTCATCCGATTGTTGACAATTTATATTCTTACATTTTTGTAAAAAATGTCAAAAATAAAATGGATGTTTTCATTCTTAAGGTGATGTTAAATATCAAGGAAATGGTTGCCCATTTAGTTCCTTATCTCTGTACATCTATTAGCCTGATCGCAAATTCAACCAAAAATTTAAAGGAAATATATAATTTATCGGTTTTTTATTTAAAAATAAAAACAAAAAAAAATTTTCCAACTTTTTCTTACTGTTTAGATTATCTTGAAGATTCTCAATATGTGGATTTGGTTAAAAATCCCGAGCGTTATACAGGCTATGCAGGACAAGGATCCGCCAAAATATGGCGCAGTATTTTTCAAGAAAATTGTCTAACGTACTGTTATATATTTTAAAACTTAGTTCTAAACAAAAAATTATAAATGGAAACAGTTCGGGTATCTTCGTAAATTTATAAACCAGAAACATGTCTAGAATTTCAAATAATATCACGAATTTTATCAGGTTTTCGAACGAGTGTTGGTATTCATGCCAGCTCAAGATTTCCACTTGGTATAGCTTTTATTTACATAAGAATCGAATCGATTTCAAACAACTTGGGGAATAAATTATGAAAGCCTTGAGAAACGATTCGCACCTGAAAATACAGATTCTCAGGGTAGCTTCTTTAAATATTCACATCTTAAGGCTCTCGTTGGATTCAAGATACTTTTTTCGCCTACTCTATTGTTCATCGAGCGATTCTTAAATCTAGCCCTCTTTGGTTATTACTTGATATCAAAACTGGATCTAGTCTTGAAGATAAAAAAACTAAAGAAATGATAAAAGAATTTATGGTCATACTTGAGTTATTCTAATTTATATTAAATCTAACAGAAAAGCTCCCGGAACATTTCGGGAACAAGTTATGTTTACTGATGTTAAAACTACTCCTGAATTGATGGTTCCTCAATTTATCAATATATATAAAAGGAAAGTATTCGTATTACTTTTCAAAATATTTCACAAATTCTTGACTGTGTTGCTTGCGACAAATGCCGACTTTGGGGAAAAGTTCAAGTTTTTAATTTTTGGATTTATTTATTCAGATACAAGGGTTTGCAACCTCTCTTAAGATTCTTTTCACTCCTTCTAAAGGATTAATCAAACAAAATCTATCTCCCGCAGTAAAATTAAACAGAATGGAAATTGTCTCATTATTCAATTTATTTTCAAGGTTTTGGATATTTTGTTCATTAATAGACTATCAACCAGTTTAGATTATCTCTATCAATGGCGACAATTTTTGGAGATAAATACATCCCCAAAAATTGACTTATAACTTACTCTAAATTATAACTACTAATCTCTCAACAGTTTAACAGCTATTACATTAGTTTTCTTCATAGTTTAATTTTAATCTCTTGTATTATATTTCTGTCACAATAATAAGCATTCTAACTCACATAATAATATTAATAATATATTAAAACAATTCTGTCTGTCTCTGTCTGTCACACCAAACTGCGCATGCGTGGTATATATACGGTTGCTTCGGGTAATTTTTAATTTTGAAATGATTTAGATTGTTTTTAATTAATTAATAATATATTAAAACAATTCTATCTATCACGCTCAACCGCTTCTGAGTATGCGCAGTATATAACTAATATGGCGGCTTCGGGTAATTTTTAACTTTGAAATGATTTAGATTGTTTTTAATAATAATATATTAAAAAATTCTGTCTGTCACCCTCAAAACCTACTATGATATTTTTTAGTGCTTTTAATTGCGCAATTTCTATTTTCAAAGTTCGAACCGTTAATTAAAGTCACAACAAGGCATAAATCAAGTACCACTAGAATTAATTTTTGTTTCTCTCTGATTACTACGAGTCGATGAAGTGAAACATCCATTTAGACGAGTCATGACTACCTTCTTCTATATCTCCAATCTTGACAAGTTCTTTTTATTAGGTGAACCATGATCAAATCCCAAAAACTTCCAATAGTTCTTCTATTGATATTATATGACCAGGAGCGAAGCGACCCAAGTAAAAAAAATCAATGAAGTGGAACTTGAATTAAGACAAGCCGCCACCGCGGGCAAAAACAACCTAGTGTTATAATAACAGAAAATGATTTCATTCGCTCTTTGCTTCGTTAATATCTACAGCTGCTGTTGATGCACTTATGGGGGATTTCAAAATTTCAATGACACAAATATTAACAAAATAATTGAAAATTGTGCACATCATACCAAAACCTACTGAGCATAGAGGTTTTCAAGTTTCTTTATGACATTGTGATGGTTGGGTTGAATTGATAAGGTAGTAAGACCATTCCTTTAATTTTTTATCTTTTTTCACTGAGGACTTCGAGGGACATGAATGTTGTTTATGATCCATAAAATCTTCAATAATAATAACCCATATTTCATAATGTTTTTTCTACTTCCTGAATGTAACAAGGATGCCTTAATTCTCTAAATCAAATGAAAGGGCATGCGCTATATTTCGGTTGCAAAAAAACTAACAGCAAGATTTTTTTAAAGGCAAATAGATTTCTGTGTTCGGTAACACAGGGCCCCTTTTGATCATGTTACTAATTGCGTGACCAAAAGAAGTCTGCCTACATCTATTATAAAAGGCATTGGCTTTGATCATTTTTTTTATAATTAGGATAGAAACAAGACAACCTCCCCGATATTAATCGATGTAGATATAATGCAATTTTTTTTTTCCTAAATAAACCTAATTTCGAATCCACGTCATCAGCCTTTGCCGTGCTTCGCAGGAGGCGAAGCCATGATATTAAATTAAAATTAACAATTTCATATCGGCTCATTTAATTCCCTCTAAGAACCAAAGCCTAATGGGTATAATTGCTCATTCCCAGAGCAGAGGAAGAGTGTTTTACAACATGCGCCCCTTCAGTCATCAGCCTTTGCCGTTTCTCTGAGATGAGTTTTGCTGGCGCATTTTTTCAGATAGGTATAATGATGCATGGTACAAACAATAGGATTCTGTTTTCCTTTCCCTTTATCCTTCCCAAATTATCTCTACCTTGAGTAACCCTTACCCTCCCTCACCAGTAACTTTAATAGATTTTGATGTAGTAGAAAAATTTGAACGATTTGGTTTGCTTTTTTTCCTCTACAGTCCTCCTATTGAAAGGAAGCTTTTATTCTTAATCATAATAATGGTTGCAAATGGCATTTATTTTTATACTTCAATTATACTCCATATCTTTATATTATTGACTAATACTATACACTTAAGGTATCCTCTTAGTGTTTGAAGCCAGTCAAAAATGTCAAGCAGTTTATTTACCTGATTTTAAACGCAGCAATAGACAACAAACAGCCTACAATTGACTTATTTCTTCTACGCCTTGAATTGATATAAAAATACCTATTTTTTTCTAATCTATGCGCATGACAGAATAATAGTGTTTCTTTATACTTCCAGGTATGAATTTATACATAATAAAACCATGGCTAGATTATTTCATGTTCTTTCCTAAAGCTTCAATTAGGGATAACGCTGATATGAGGAGAGGTGAGGCAGGATGAAAAAGTTCCAAATAAAATCAGTTCAGTTTGAAACATTTTTTTAATCATGAGAAATAATTTCAGAATTTATATTTTTTATTGATTAAACCATATTGTGCGATTATTTATTATGAAATGAGCTTTCACCTCCGATATTTTATAAGTTAATAAATTGAACATTGTATTTATAGCGCTTCAATATATTATTCATTTTTTAACTTATTAACTTCAATATAAAATCAAAAATTGATTTTTTTACAAGAAATTACGAAATCTTGCGTGATTTAGATCAAGTATTTCCCAATGCTTGAAAGGTATAATTTCTTGGTGAAAGCTAAGCTTAAATTTGTACTTTGGAAAATACAAAATGCGGTCTATTGGATATAAAAAAAAGGAATGCTGAGAAAACTTGGCTCTGATAGCCGTGGATGTTTATGTACTTAAAAAGCCTGCCCTCAAGCAGGGATTTCCAAAAAATTTCCATTTACCTCGATGTTAACAATTTATGATATTTTTCGACATGGCCTGATGCCAAAGCATACTTCAAGTTGCTTATTGTTCAGTTATCTTGAGAGGTTCAGCCGCTCCATAGGTGAGGATATATGCTCTAATTAATTTTGTTTTTGAAATTAACAAAAATTGCTATTAAAGAGGAATACTAATACAACATAAATTTTTGAGCCTAGACTTAACGTTTGAAGTAGCTGACAGTAGTTTGTTGTTAGAGATCTTATGGGGAAGGGCGTTAACAGCTGCGGTTTATCGTCATGGTAGTAAATATACTAATATTCTTTTGCAATATTTGACATTTTTTTAAATACGAGGTTTGGGAAAAGCTAATGACTAAATTTTTCTGTTTTTAATGGTGGATGAATAATTTAAATATTTGTCATTTTATGTTCAACATTGCAGTTTTCTTTTCACAATTTTTTTGAATTTTTTGGTCTTAAATTATATCAAAAAAGATATAAAAGGTAGAATAGAACCAGCCGACATTTTTGATGTGCATGCGCAAATCATTATATATTTCTATCACGCCAAGAACTAAGACAAATTTTCTAAAAATAGAAATGAATAACGTTATAAATAAACGGTATAAATGACTAATTGGGGCAAGGACAAGATGGCGTCAGCCGCCTCCAAAAATTAC
>SGJC01000229.1:0-19024 GCA_009887335.1 Henneguya salminicola | reverse complement strand
AAAAAAAACCCTTCTTGAGACACCTAACTCGTCCCCAAATTAAAAAAAATAAAAAACCATGCCATTTTGTATAATTTTATACTCTTAGCTCAAGATGGGATGAAGTAATTTATAAAAAATTATTCATACCATGAAAATTTCATACTTATATATAGCAATTGTTAAAAGTTAGTTGTGAAGAGGACTCCCTGGTTACAAGATATTATAAATGATTCAAATTCGTTTCAATAACATTAAATCTGTGTTAGAAAATGCAATCACCCACGGTCACAGTATTTGGAGGTGTCCAAAAATTTTTATTTTAAATGTGGGAATTGTTAACATATTTTTATCTTTTAGGTTAAAGAATTTTGTCTTAATCGCCTAATCACAAAAACGGGAATAATATAATGCATTTTTTCCTAATATACAGGACGAATTTTTCAATTTCGTGTTTTATTTAAAAATGAAATAAAACTCAATTGAAAAATTATTAAATGAAATCAAAAAATAAATGATTAAGAACAAAGTAATGAAAATGCAATTACATAAAAAGGCGTCAAAATCCTAAAAATAAAGTTAAACCAACAAATATCAAATGATACAAGAATGTGAATATTCCCCAATCTTCAGAATAATTTAAAATTTTCAACCATTCCTAAATATGAGAATTTAGCTTGATGCAATGTTCGTAGCTTTTTTTCATATATTAGCTTGCTGATGAAGAATAAATAAAAATAACAAATGTGTCTCTCACAATATGAAAGTTGCTGAGGATATGCATGAATAGAAAGAAGCTTTGTTGATAAAAAAAATGAAGCATTACATTGCTAAAAATTGCAGAAAAATTTTGAAACAATTTAAAATTCGACACGGAAAATCAAAAATATTAAGATTCCCTTTCCAACTTATATTATACCTTAAACAGTCTTCATTTGATTCCCCAAAAGATCAATACACCTCATACAATAAATGAAGAAAAATTATATGGACTAAGCTTTTTAGATCTAGAAGAACTATATATGATACAAAATATTTTTGTTTATAAAGTATGTTTTAATGTATCCGTGGGAGTAAAAAAAATCGATTCCTAATTACTACGACACCAGCATTAACTGTACTTAAGATCAGGAGTAAAAAAATTTCAGTGGGATGCGCTATCAAATAGTTGATTGAGTATATGGATGTTTTTTTTAAGTGTTAAACGAAGAGGTATAAGTATGTATACAGTGATAATGCTAAATGGAATATTTCATAAAAATCACCTTAAACTTTTTTAGTTAAGAGCATGCTCTGCAATTTTTAGACCGCTTTTTGCTATTTTCAACTCCCAGTGGAGATTTTTTCAAAGTGAAAGGATGCTAAAATTAAAACAAACCATTACAAACAACGAAAATAAAATTTGGATTGGTAGAAAGGATAAACTCGTAACAACTATGAGCAAAGATTTCAAGAAATATTAGATTAGTATTTGAGAGTACAGTTGTAGTGGCCAGAATGAAAAGATCATTTCAAAATAAATTTTCTTACGCCCTTGTTCACATCTATTTTAATTTGTTGTGTGAGAATTACGTTAAATAGTATGTGATATTATAATATGTATTTTGAATTTTAAAATAAAAAATGTTGGTTGTCTTGAGTTTATGGTGAAAAAAAATAAAAATTGAACCTCCTGTCTACTAAATTAAAAATGAAATGATTTATTAATAGTAACAAAATAATATAATTTTTGATTATGATATATTACGTTAAGATTGGGAAAGTATTATGACAAGTAAATCTAGTAACATTATGTATCCTTCATGTGCGTGAATTTTTTATGATATATTTATTATTGATGCGTTTAAATTTAATGTTTAAAGCAATAATTATTAAATATACGTCCACAATATTGCTATAATTTGATGGTATCAATTTTGAATTATTTAATCTGCATAGTCATAGCCATAAACAAAGTATAACAATTAAAAAATCAACCTCCAAATTCAAATGTCTTATTAATTTTCTTTTAGATATTTTTTAACATTCTTCCAGCTTCTTAAAACATAACTTGTCTCATAATATTCAAAGAGTTCGAGAACAGCAGCAATTATTTACCAAATTCTTATTACAGATTTGTCATCCTCATTTTATGCATTAAATTGCCAAGAACATCAATAATTTATAACCAGTTCATAATATAGGATATAACGCATTAAATTTACACCAAATAGTTTCTGTTCAGTTATTTGGTAGGTTTAATGTACAATTTTGTGATGGACTAAATTTTAGATGCAATATCTATGTTATTAACGAGGACATATCATCTGTGAGTCGTTCAGTTTCAATTAATTAAAACCAGCAGGTGCTTTCACTTTCAAAAGAGAATAAAAATTATTTTTTTTATATTCAATAAAAAAAAAATACCTACTTATTTATTTAATTGAAAACTAGAGCAAAATAACTACAAATTGGCATATAGTTCTTCTTGCAAACACTTTTTCCAACTAAGCTGAAGAATACGATAGCTGTTTTAATTACATTAAACGTGAAAAAAAGAAGGTTTTGAATAAATTTAGTTCAGGCTTTTAAACAAAAAATAATTTTCATAGTTAAAAGAATGAGGAATAACTCACCCTTAACAGTTTACAATGGCAGAAATTATTAACGAAAGATATACTATAAATTTTGTATTTTCCTTATAATATGAATTGAATGAAAGTGATTTTATTTTCTCTTTCCTAATTATATATCATATTTTATAACGGAATATGTTTCGATTCTATCGACATGCTGAAGCGTTAAAATTCTATATTTCCTATTTTATAACATAAATAGATTGAAACAATAAGATTTTGGCATTATTCCTTTGAACTCTATTTAAATTTATGATTGAATTAACGATAGTATTTTAAGGGATTATTTGGGCATTGACACAAAAATAATCTCAATTTATACACGATGAATATATCGATTCATTAAATATTTTAAATAAACAAATTCATAATAACTACATACATAATGTATTTTAAACCTCAAAGATGTTAGAGGATAAATATTTTCAAATTCAAGATTTCTGTCTATTTTTTGAGCTTATAATAATCGAAATAAATAATACATTTTTAATTTGAAATAGGAAAAAATGTTTTTCCCATTCTTTTCCTCAACTCTATTGTAAAATATTCCTAGTCTTTTAGGAGGAAAACTTCATAGTTTCTAAATAAGAAAAGGCTAACTACCAGATAAGCATAACTGAAAGAATTTAACTTTATTAGGAAGGCCTCTCCAACTAAACGTCTCAGTCTATCTACTTCCCATAGCAATAAAATATAAAAAAGCATTAGTTCGCATAAGTTTAGAAGTATCTTCATCGGAATTGTTATTAGCAATTAAACTTTGCAACCATGACGTCACGCTGTACCTCAAAAGACTATGTTAAAGATAACACCCCACAAATGTGAACATCAAACTTTATGCCCTTAGGTTACCTCTATCTGAAACTTCTCTACTTTTCCCTGCTACTCTTTAAAGGGGTAAGAATTTTTGAAATCAGCTTGTAAATTTTTTTCCCTAAACGCTTAAGCCAATAAATCGAGCATTTAAGGTTATTTATCTTGCCCACTATTTTAAGACGGCTTATTATTGCAATATGAGTAGACGACGGAAGGGGGTGGGTGGTTGGAAGTTTACCTATTACAATTTCTCCATTTAATTAAATCGTACGAAACATAAAATATCCTTATCTTATATTTTTCATAATATTAACGGTTGCTATCAGATCAGGAAGCTGTTCTCGAATAGGGGTCACCCCCTCATACCAAATTTCTTACTCATCTTGTTTTTTACTTTAGTCATACTCCAGAAATAAAAAATATCAGAAAATACGATTTGAAATAAATATTATTTATCATATTAATTATATGGAACAGTTAATTTCCAAATTTAAACATTAAGTACATCCATCATTTTACAGATTTAAATTTTATTCAACTTATAATATGTTAGGAGAAAATTAAAAAAATAAGACTAATTTACAATACAAATAATATCCTCTCTTTGCACAGAAAATGTTTTTAACTGTGTTATATTTACAATTCTTGATATATTTTGGAAATAAAATTATAATTCAATGTATATTTAAGATAATAATAAAATATAGCTATTGTAAAGGATTAAATCATTATTACAAGACAGTTTTGGCAGACTCTACGTTTTTTTATATATTAAATTGAAGCTCAACACTCAATAACATAATTTCATTTTTATGACTTGATTTTTTATAAATTATAAATATATGTGGAAATAAAATAAACATCAATCAACAACGATAATAATATAATATTAAGTAAATAAAGTAATTGGTTTAGAGAATATTTTCGAAGCATGAATTACACACGAAATCCTTTTTTTATATTTTCCAATCTTCGACGTAAATCTTCAATATTCTTTTGACTTTTTGAATTATCAGTAGTTTCGGGTGAGGTAGTGGTCGCCTAGTTAATAGTGTAAATTTAAGATACAGTTACAATAACAGCTGCTTTATCCACCAAATCTTTAATCGTTTGATTAATTGGTTGTGTATGTGGGTGGTGTTCATCTATTTTATTACTTTCCCCATTTGAGAATTTTTTTAATGTCTTAATAAGATATTAAATTAAATACCAGTTCCATTTTTTGTACAAAGAGTTTGGCTCGTTCCATATAAAATGTAGAATTGCAATCAAAATTTTTTGTTTTTTCTTCAGATTGGTTGGATTCGAATAGTTTAAAAACTAAATATTAATATATATCCACAAAAAAAACCTGTGTTAATTCTTTCACTCATAAGATGACAAAACGCAATCCTTAAAAATGTTCTTAATGAAGGTTCTAATTGACGGAATTTGTCCAATGTAAAAAATGAAATGTTATGCTCAATATAAAGATGGCACAGTTTTGTCGTAATTGAAATTCTTTTTTCTAAAGATTGCCTTAAATTCTGAAACAAATCTTCATAAACATCAATAATATCTTTAATTTGAATTGGCTCTGATAGTATAGGTTGACCAATAGAATTTAAACGTATGTAAACATTAGGGTGTGTGATTTCAAGATTATTAATTATAATTTTCTCATTTCGATTATTTAAATAAGTTATAAAATTAACCAGCAAACAATCAAAAAGGACTTTACACTCTATAAAATTATCAGAACAATCATGTTCGCGCAATGAATAAAGTGATAAAAGAGTAGAGTCATTATATGCTGTTAAAAAAATTTCAATATCGACAAAAACAGGAATTGGGCCTCGTTTTACTCTTTTAATTGCCGTATTGATGCAATATTTAAGAGCGTGTTTCTTAGTCGAGGATAACAATAATTTTTCACCAAAAGCAAGAGAAAGAAACACGTGAATTAAAACATGTAAAGGAATCAAATCGGAGATTAAACACATGAGAGATTTAGAGGTAGCTTTAATCAAATCTAACGAAAGATCTTTAAGATGTGAATCAGTAGTAAATTGAAAATCCAAAAGTTCTAATAAATAGACAAACATATCTTTTAAAAAATTCTGGTCAATACTATGAACAAATGATGCCGAATAAAACATACAATTAAGTATTAGGAATGAATTTTTCAAAAGTTCTCGTGGTTGTTCATCTGTTGAGAGTGAGATTAAAAGATGTTTAAGCAAGAATTTAGCACAAAAGCACATTGCGTTGATTGTTTTCATAGACAATGGACAGTTATCAAATAATATAGGCAAATTTTGAGCTGTATCATTAAAAGTATTTGAATTAATAAATTGGCTGTTTTCGATTTTATTTCGTAGACTTATAAAAATATTAAGGTCAATTTGATTAATAGTTTGAGGAGTCTGAATATTAATAGTACGATATTTGTATTGTTGATCAAAATCGATTAGGGCTGGTGTTGGTTCTAGAGGTTGTTCTTTTATATCAATGCCTAGGTCTTTCAAGAATACATTCAAATCAAAATATCCATGATTTTCAATTGTTTCAGCAACTTTTGAACTTGATAACTGTTCAGATTGATCGGAATTATTTAACATAGAATTGTCTAAATTTCCTCCCAAATTGCGCCCAACGTCAAAAGTTTTATTTAGATCTGGTTTCGGTAGTCTCTTGATTCTTTCTTTTAATAGAGCACGTTCTTTATCTCCAATAGAACCAGTGTAGTCATAGACCTTTTCTCCAACTTGACTGTAAAAAAATGAAAAAAAATTGAGGCAAGCAATACGGGAAGAACTATCTCGATCGGAAAGAATTTTTGCGATTTCTAAACACAATTTTGACACATTAGGTAAGTTGACAATAGTTATTGCTTCCCCTTGAAGAATGTTATTAATTAAATTTAATGATTCAGAACGTACTTTAGATATTTTTGATTCACAACCTGATACGAGATATCCCAAAACAGATGCAACCGGATATAATTTAAAACACAAATTCAAAATAGTTTGAGACGATTTACGCACTGACTCTTTATTATCTCCTAGTCGAACAATTAAAGGTGGAATAATATAATCAATTTCTTCATTTAGTAATTTTTTGTTTTTAAAAATCATAAACGAAAATAATTTTTCGATCAGTTCAAAGCATTTGGCTACAATTCTAGGATTTCCATCTGTTATGCGAGCCCCAACATAACCAATTATTAAATCAGAACACTCTAAAAGTGCTTCATATTCTGTAGATTTAGGCGGATCAGTTACAATAGAAATAACATTTTCTATACCAATAGATTGTTTCTTAAAATCTATATCAAATAAATTTGAGTGAATATTTTGTGAAATATAAACACTCATTTGAGAATTAATATAAGCAAAGAATTCTTTAGAGCATGATGGTAAATGACAGGCATGTTGCTCTTTCAAACGAGTAACCTGGGAATTTTGCTTATATATTAATGGAGATTCTATTATTTGTTCTACTTCTGGTGTAATAGATGTGGTTGTAGTCTCGATATTTTCTGTTTTTTTTATAACTTCGATAGAAATGGCTCGTGTAACTTCTTTTTTATTTTCAATTTCCCCAATGGTCAACTCTATAACAGATGTATCAATATTAATTTTTTTTGAAACTATTTTTGATTTAGCTTCTGATTTAATTGCTTGATTTCTTTGATTAATTTGAGAGGCAGCAGTTTCTAACACACCTTTGAGTAAATTTTGAGTAGAAGAATCACAAGAATTTAGTGATTTTTGAATTATATCCACACCAATATGTAAAGCTAATTCTCTTATAGATAATTGAACTGATTTCCTTGTTTCGGCATTTCTATCAGTTGAGCATGTCAAAATTGGTTCCAACAGAGGAATTAATAATTTTGATGATATTTTCTTGCCACTTATTATTACTGATAACCAATTATTAATTTCACATCTTGATGTACTATTATTAATCTTCAACCCTTCTATTAATGGAGTATCATCTCCATCCAAAAATGCAGTCAAACCAGTTATTTCAACCCAAGTCGTGAGAGCATTTGTAGCAGCTGTACGTATTTGTATTTTTCCATCACTCAATGTACGAAAGATCTGAGGCAGTAAACTATCTTTGTATTGATGAATAGGTTTTCCTAGTGCTACAATCAAATCTTTACAAACATTAAGAGCAAAAACAATAAGATTTTTATTTGTATCGTTGAATCTTAAACCAAGACATGAAATTAAATCGCCTAAATTAGGTGTAATATATTTTGCAGTTGAAATTGTTTGTGATATTTTTTCAAGTGCAGCATTTCGCAATTTCCAATTTTTTCCCCCTAATTCCTCAAATAATTCGGGGGTGAATTCGTTACTTATATCCACTCGATCAAAAAGTGTCTCAATCTCAATATCCATCTCATTGGGTTGTTGAGATTTTTGTAAATCCACATTACAATTAGACTCGTCCTCAAAAACTTCTAACTCTGGTTCAGTAGGTATTCGAGTTGGTGGAGGCGGTTTTTGGCCTTTGATTTTTTCAAATTCTGCATCAATCATTTGAAGTAAAGCAGGTTTGAGATCATCGATAAGTTCTCTAATTTTCGAACCAATATACAAGTATAGTGTAGTTAAATAAATAATTATTGATTTTTTTACATCTGGATTAGGAGATTCTAATGATGTTTTAGCAAAGGCAACAAAGAATTTAAGATCAATCTCCAAACCAAATTCTTCAATACTTTTATTTAAATATAGAAATGTTTCAGCCTGATTTTTTATGTTTTTAGTATTGGTGTACGCAGTAGCAATACGATATGATACATAATTAATTGATGAAGCTTCACACAAGTCTGAGAGTGTGGTATAAACTTGTTCTTTCAGTTTAGGATCAGATATTTTTTCAGCTAAAATTTGAATCGATTCATGAATTATTCGTAGAGGAAAAGGTCGAAATTTTTTACTTATTAAACTGATTATGTTAAATCTTACTTTAGTCACTTGAAAATTAGTATCTTTCCATCCTGGTTTTATGCCTAATATTCTAAATATCATTAGAGGAGTAAAATCAGAGGAAGCAGCATCTAATTTCTCTAAATGAATAGCAAATTCTTCATATGCTTTTAATCGTTCTTTCCAAACAGATTGAGATAACATCTCAAAAAGCTCTTCACCCAACTGTTCCTTTGCTTTACAGGTTGCAGTATTTTCTGAACAATCTAGTTCTGAAGGATCATTCTGATCCGCTGTGTAATCTCTTTTAATTGGTTTAATAGCTTTTGGTGTTAATGGTTTTAATAGTGTTTTGGATGGGGCAGTAGCTTGACTTAGTGAAGGTTCATTTTTGACAGAAGGTTGAGATTGGGGTGGCTGTTTTACAGGGACCGACATTGGTTTGGAAGTAGATGATTTTTCTGGTGTCGATGCTGATTTTATTGATGAAATTCTTAAAAAAGTTTCATTTAGTTTTGCTTTTTTTAAATCATCCAAATTATCCAGATATAATGACACATTTTTTTCTCCAACAATACACATAAGGTGAGACAAGGTTTCAAACCCAGCTTCTCGTACTGATTGAGAACCATCTTCAAGAACTTTCGCCAGTTCAATCGATATATTTTTAACTATAGCTCGTTGTAGCTGTTCAGGAAATTTATTAATTGTTCTTCCAATGTATCGAATAACTTCCTCCTTTATTGATGGACTCTTATTAGTTAAATATGGCGTAATAATATCAAAAACAGCATCGATATTATTTAAACATTCGCACAATGAATCGATCGTACTTCGACAAGTTTCTACAACAGAAGCACGCTTTTCCTTAAATTTGTCTAATATATTAGAAAGCAGGAAGGTTGCATGATTTGTAAATAATGTACGAAGACCTTTGGCAAGATTATCTACGCATTTTACAGCAGAATGAACAACATTTATATTATTATCTGAAGCAATAACTGTTCTTAGAACACTAACAAGAGCATTAAAATCACCATTGGACATCTTTGTGACATTTAATATTTTTTGTAGTTTATCTAACGATTCTTTGCGTGTTTGCCATTTAGCTTCAATTACTTCATTATAAAAATCATCTGGAATTTTACTCAAGACATCAACTGCCTCAATTAATTGATATGAATCAATAGATTGGACAATTTCATCTTGTATTTTTTCAATCTCATTGTTGTTTGAAATTTGGCAATTAATTTGTTGAACTTTCATTCCTCCTATTTGACGAGTAATTGTTGGTTTTTCATTGCAGACATTTTTAAATTCTTCTTCAAATTCTTTCAACTGAACAGGTTTTATATCTGATATATAGATCTTTATGCCATCTTTAAGCCATTTGTATAGTTCGATAATTAAATTTTTGGCTGAGTCCCGAACAGATTTATCTCCATGTTCTAATGATTTAACAGTATCCTCAATAAATGATTTATATGGAACTGCTAATGGGCCAAAATTTTTTAGAATATTGGAAAATATATCAATACAGGCGGATATAATTTTTGGTTGTTTAGCATTTAGACCGGTTTTTAATGATTCAATTACTATATTTTGATCCTCATTTTCTATAAATTGCAATAAAATATCAAAAGAAATATTTTTAATTTTTGGTTTAGAATTTAAACACTTTGTTACGATACCAGGTGTTAGTTCTCGTGAAATTCTTGGGTAATATAAAGAAGATTACTGTTTAGACAAGGAAGTACTTATTTGTAATATTTTTAAAATAATTTCAAGTGCTTTTTCTTGAGCTGGAAGGTTCGTATCAAACGGTACACGTTTAAAAATGTCAATATATTCATTAAATCCGTGGATTTCATCAACAGTTGTTATTAATTTATCTAATTGTGAATACCCTTCGGTTCTAGCTTTCCAATTCTATTAAAAAATAAATATTTTAATAAATACCTTATGACATAATTTTTCTTTTACAGGCAGCGATTGCCAATCACTTTGATCATCCATTTATTGTGAAAATTAAAGATTATTAAGGTTGTGATGGAAATCTATTTAATGCGCGCGCATGCGTGGTTATATTATTATAAAAGTGTTTCAATATATTATACTAAATACTAATTAATTCCTAATAATTTGTATTTGGGACATTTGAACGTTTTTTACTATTGCAGCATAAGGGTGTACAATAGGGATTGCAGTAACTAGGACAATCTTCAGGACATATTCCCATGTTATAGTTGATATTGATTCCGGGAATTTCAGGGTCGATCTGTTGTGTTATCATTGGATTAAAGGGGATTGTAGGTTGAAATGATTCAATTTGATAATTATTAGACGCTAATGAATATGGGATTGTTTGGCCAGTTAATATTGGAGTTTCTATACGACGATTAAAATTCATTGCAATTGGTTTGATAAATGAACAGCATTTTGGATGACATAAAAATGACATACACGTAGATTCTGAGTTACATGGTCCTGTACATAAAAGTTGTGCTAGTTTGTCATAATCCGCTAATTCTAACACGATTATTGCTAATAATTTTACTTGCGGAAACAAAAAATTGATAAACATTGAGCTCACCTAATTTGGAGGCAAGAAGATGAGCAGATAAAGGGCCTAGATTGTTATGTACATCTTTGGTAAATCTAATTAACAAACGGACAAGAATGCTTCCATTTCTATTATGTAACACAAAACACCTCACGTCATAGATAATATAACTGTGTCTTGATAGTATATATCATCAACATATATAAATAAAATCTATGTATCACTTAGCGCATGGTAATACAGCTGATTGTATTTGTTGTCTTAATTTTTGGTACAAGTTGCTGTCTGAATTTAAAAGCTCGTTTTCATATTTCTGCATTATTTTTATTTCAACATCAAAATCTTTGCCTTCATTTTAAAATTAATATCTTCAATACCTTCTTTAGGATATGGAATAGGACCATTGCTGGGATTATTATCAGTATTTGTTTCTGGTGAACGTTTTTCTTTTGCTAAATATCATGAAACTATTCGTCTTACACGAATAACAGTGTGATTGTAATAATCCTTTGATCAAAGTTACTATTAAAATAATGCAATTATATCTCATAATATTTTTTTACTAATTTAATTAACCTTGTTTACAATAGAACGATATCAATTAGACACCTGCAACAAAAATAAATCAATTTAAATAAAACAATATTTAACAGTTAGTACTTATAAAACAAGGAGTAGATGTTAGAATTTCAGAAGAATTCTTCTTATTTTTAGCTTTTCGAATTGTTTTTATCATGGATTTCGCCTTTTTTTTCAAAGCATCAGTCATTTTTTTTCTTTTCGATCTTTGGTCGCTCTTTTCATTATTTTTTATAAATGTAGAATCATTTAAATTTTTTCCAATATTTTCTTTTATTTCTTTTTTTAGTTTTACAAGATATTTTCTGGTTTCTGCCGAGCGTATCGTTTTGAACAGATTTCGAGTTGCTTTGGTAATTTTTGCAGTTTTTATCATTTCTGTTTTCTTGCAAGGTTTACATTTTTTCAAACAATTATCCATCAAGTCACCACTTTGAATCAAAGGTATTTGTTGCGGATGACTTTAATGTAGCGGTTACTTTTACTTTTACAATATCCCCATATTTTATTCGTTATTATAATCGAAAATTTCTTTTTACGTATTTTAATAAAAATTCGTTTCAAAATTTGCCTATTTCAATTTCAAAAACCTATTTTTTTATCAAAGAAGGTCGTTCCGCCTAATTCCATATTTGTTTTTGTCGATTATTTATTTATTTAGCTAAACATCAGAAAAATGTGTTTCAAGCTCGAATTCTTATAAAAATTTAAATCTACGTTGTTTTAGTTTTGAAATTAATAACAATTTTTTATCAAGTTACTTCGGAGCCGATTAGAGCCTAATTAAAGCTAAGCTGGCTTAGACAATTTTCACTCAACCGACTTTTCTAATCGTGTGTCTTATTTAAAATTGATACAATTAAACATAGGATATATTTTAAATAACAGCCGCATGTAAATTCCAAGTTACTAAAAAAATATAACGAGTTTTGAATTCTCAAACATGTCTGCCAATGGGTAATCCTGTTTTAATGTCTAGACAGAACTCCCAACACTATGCTTTAAACATAAAAATATTTTTAATTGAAATATTAAATCATTATTTTTGATATAAATAATATTGATTGGTCAATTAATGAACTTAAATTCTAGGCAATAATTTTCTTTTAAAATAAAAAAAACCTTTAATTGACATTTTTATATTCAGTAGTATAATTTTCAAAAAATTTAAGATATTTTTTTAACGAAAATGATTGAATCGCTCAACTGTAAATATGTTTAATCCAATTAGTTGATGTCAGTTTGCTAAAATTAATTAAGCCATATTTCAATTTAAGAGTATAATTTTTGCATCGCCTAATTTTTTATATTATTT
Source organism: Henneguya salminicola (assembly GCA_009887335.1). Lineage (NCBI taxonomy): Eukaryota > Metazoa > Cnidaria > Myxozoa > Bivalvulida > Myxobolidae > Henneguya > Henneguya salminicola. Next base: position 6,229 of record SGJC01000229.1, on the reverse strand, counting down.
CAATATTAAAAACTAAATGAATATTTTTTATATCAAACATTGTTTCTAATTTAGTTTTATATTGAAAATTTGAACAAAGTTCAATTCAGTTGCAATATAATAAATATCATAACATAATTGCAATGAATGTTGATTGAAACTCAGAAAATGAAGCTGGGGGTGCGCTCAGTCATTTATTCCTTTTTATTTTTTCTAATTACTTTATTCATTATGTTTACGAAATAATAGCTGCAACCTTCACAGGAGTAGAATCTGCCGACAAAAAGCACAGGATATTTCCTCATATTATTTATTTTCAATATTTTCTCGACACACACAAGTATTTGCCAATGCTTATGGCACCCTACTCGAAATTTAAAAAAATATAAAATTGAAAGTATATTAAAATTTACAAGATAAAATAATTTTTAAATGGTGCAGGCTATTCTTCGAAGAAAGTCTTTTTGAGATAGATTTTCTCTACTTTCCATAATATTTGAATTGCGAATTTCTTTCTTTGTGTATCGTCTTGGTGTTTAAATTAGAACTATTCCAGATGGAACTTTTGAATTATATTTCCATTCTATGCTGTTCTTGACGAAGGTGTTCGATTAGTGTATAAATTCAGACGTGGGCCCTTCCAATCAACTTGCCTCCTTTATTATGTCTTGATTCTACGAGATTTGTGTTTGAGGCAGTTGATTTAGCACTTGATCATTAACTAACCAAAATAATGTCATAAAAATAGGAGGCGATCTTATTTTGGCCAATCCATCTAACCCACCCCTTAGTATATGTGTGATCCCTATTTTGTATAATTGGAGCTAAATTGTCGATTAGTCCATTAATTAATATACAAAAATAATTTTATATCTCGTAACTCAGTAAAAACGATAACCCCGTTAGTTCTCTTGAGCCCTAATTGAATTCAGGGTCAACTATATTCTGACTTTGAAGTTTTAATTCTTGAACTTTACGCCATAAACTTGGACAAAAATGCCAGAAACAACCTTTTTGGCTAGAATTTGGAAATTCAATTCCAACCGTATTTATACTTGGAGCTTATAAATCCGATATTATCCCACGATGGTCCAAGATAATATCTAGATTGGAGGCATATCCGATCTAACTATCAAAGAGAGAAGTGTATGTTTCTTCGGATTTGGACTTCAATGAGGCCGAGATCAGATGAATTTTTGTAAGATTTTCTGTCCAACTCTATCATGAATAGTATAAATTTGCGATATAAAAAGAATACTGTTTTAAATGTTTCATAAATTATCCCCAATCTTAAATTAATAAAATCATGAATATTTTGGGCGGTCGTAAAAAAAAGAATTGAATCTTTTCCAGAGTGTGTTGCGAAATTAAAAACCTTTAACCACTAATTGTGAATTTCAGATTTTCTAGAATATTAATGCATGAAATCAAAGGAGGCGTATAAGCGTCTTTTTCTTTTCCTTTTTAATGAATAGGTTGTTTTAATACGTATTTTATATGTAATGTGACACATACCGAGTAAGCACGATAGAAGATACGTTTTGAATCATGTGCACACGTTAGGGATTGGAATTAGCAGCACCCAACTTTATTACATTAATTTTGCGTAAACTTTTTGTTTAAAGGGATCAGGTCAATGATTATTATCAGAGAATTTAATTAATACAACATTACCCTCAATCCAATTAGTTATTAATCTTCCGTTGCAAAGTGATGTTTATTTGCTCTCGCATATCCAATAGTATTTATTAGGCTCTTTTTTTATCTTTGAAGTAGGCATATCCTAGATTAAATTGTTCGTTTTGTTTTTGGAAGAAACAGCCAGAATACATCCAATACCATCCTATGAATATGGTGTAAAAAATCAAAATTAATAATTAGTTTCAAGTTTTAACATGAATATTATTTCAATTGATTCATAACTTAAAAAATTCTTTTTGTTAAGATTTACAAAAATTATTGGCTTTCCATGATAAAAACTAATTTAAAAAATAGAATAAAAAATGTAAATGTGTTTAAAAAGCGAAGATTAAATACTTTCAAACAAAATGTCAAAAATCCATAAAAATTGAAAATAAAACCTAAAACATTGATAATATAATTGGTTAAGTTCATTATCGTACCCCATCCGCATCGCGTGTGGATAGGATAATAATGGCTTTATTGTGTTATAGATTAAAAAAAAATCCCAATATTATTATGAAACTCCTAATTCAAAAGTTAAAATAATTAATTTATTCAAACATAAATAACTTCACGTAAGGCATGCAAGAAATGATTCTAAAGATCTTCTGCGTGTTTTCGTCGCCGTTCAAACTTCCATGTGTGATCGTTTAAAAGATTTTCAATGACATTTTCTTTCTCCTCAAGAGATTTATTCCTGTTCCTTGTAGAAAGTGGGTTTTAGTGGCATTCTAGGATTTTTCAATTATATTTGAGGAGATTCAGCTACTGGATCTCGAAGTGCAATAGAATAGTTTACCGTTTGATTAGTATAATAATTTTACAAATTCCAATAATTGCAAAAGCAATCGGTAATGAAGGTCGAGCCTGGAGGCCCATGAGTACTTTTAATTGAAAATAACCTAGATTCCAATTTATCTTGAACCTGTGCCAAGAATATGTCTCCTTCTGGGTTACTTTTTACTCCCTCTATAACTACTACACTTTAACTAGATGGCCCCTGGTATCTATTTATCCAGAGTTTGGAGCCCTCGATTTTGACCGAAATTCCTGATCTCCCTCAATCAGATCTTCAAATTGATAAAAGCTAAACTATCACTTTTAATTTATTCAAAAATTTTTTTTATCCTGAGACCCTCCTATTTTTTTGAGTGTTCTGCGAGTGTGATTATTTGGTTGCTTTTTGATCATCACAGCCAAAAATATGTCCAAATCAAAATTTCATGATGGCTTTTTAAATTTTTTAAAGAAAGTTCCATTATTAATTTTATGTATGTACCTGCAGTTTTTTCTTGAGCACCTTGAATATTTAGTTTGTAAGGGAAGATCTGTGTTGTCTTTTTTTCGCACATGTGGTGACACTATATTTTTTGATTTAAGATATTGTATTAAACTTTCTTCTGGTATACAAAATTGTAAATAACTAGGAATTGGAGTGGTATGCTTTAATTTTGTTCAAATGTTTGCTTTAAATAGTAAATTATTTTTAAATGAATAAAAATTTTGAGACAAAAAAATGGATTCATTTCTACTATAAAACATTTTTATTTTAAAATTGTTTTGCCAAATTTTGGCCATTGTTCTCGCCGCATTGCGCGGTTGTATGATTTTGAACGGACCCATATAATATAATAAATTTTTTTTATCAATTATTTTTATAAAAAATTTGAAAAAAAAAGACTTGCCATTGTAAAAAACTTACCGCAAAGATAAAAATTGCAGACAACAATAAATAAAGATTATAAAAATGCAAAATTAAAATTTAAGAATAATAATAAATAAATCACTCTCGTCCAAGTATTATTCAGTGAAACGTTACCATTCGTGGTTTTTCCACCATACATTTAAAGTAAATAAATAATACTTAAATGCCCATACATCTTTCAAAATTTCATGACTAAATCTAAATGGACTAATTTGAGTTTCAATCTAAAAATAAACTGAACATTTTAAAAATAATTTTGATTTTTGTTAAAATAAATTTATTTGCGCAAATTTAGAATTTTAAAATAAATTTTGGTTGAAAAGTAAAAAAATAACTCAACAAAAACGTTAGATCTGGTTATTAATTTAAATGCTTTATTAATATCTTAACACTTAAAGTATAAAAATTGAAATAAATTATTTAATTACTGCAAAAAAGCTCTCCAATAACTAACATATTCGTGTATTTTTTCCTCTCGATTCGAGAGGAAATTAATCATTTAGCAATGTAAGGGTAGTTCTTGGCATCGACTTACAAAATATGTTTGTTTCTTAATGTCCTGCATTTCTGAAAGCATAGATTCAACTGCCACTAATTAGTATTAAAAGAGATAAAGTAGAGATTATATAGTTAACTCACGCCCACGTGTTACTGCGTCTCTTTAAACAAGAAACTGGTTTGAGACTTATTTAGTGAAACCATCCACAAGCAATTAGTGTTTTGGTATCATTGCCAAACTGGCAGTGGGCTTTTGCCAACTTGGAGCTAATGAAGCTTTTCTAGAAAAAGACCAGTTAAATTTTACGAATTCAATCGATTTAAAAATAAAATTGTTTCTTATTTCAAAAAGAAATGAAGATTTAGCCATGAAATATACGATTCAAGTCTATTTAATGTGCATGTAAAAATCCTTTCCACAAAAAATTAATCGAGATAAAATAAATCTTTTATTTCGTCTTAGGTAACAATAATCTGAATTCTGTTATAATTTTTAATTACATTCCACTTGTTATTATAATTGATTGAAACAAAAATTATTAAATCCATGTCCTCAGCAGTAACCAAAAACCACAACTCTGAAACACCAATAAAAAGGAATGAAAGACAATTTTATTTTTTTCAATATTTTAACGAGGGACATTTTTAACATTGTTGTTTAATTATTTACTATATACAGTAAAAACCTATCCTCCGTTAGTAACAAAAAGAGTGAAGGCTATATGATTGATTTCTAAGGCTATCTTTATTATAAAAATGACCAATTCAAACTATTTCTGATAATAGATTGTTAATTTAAAACAAAATCATTCATTCAATCCAATAATATAATATTTTCTTCTGAATTGCATTTTTATTTGACAAGTGAGAAAAAATTTTGCACTACAGTTGAAGTGTTAAAATATCTCTTTTATTGTTCTGCCAGCTTTATCAAACTCTCAATTAGTTGAGCTCCTTTATCCAGCCCGTTGTTTTGGCGCTGCATGATATAAAAGACTCGATACATATATTTCACTTTTTAAAAATATACATCAACAATTGATTCATCGAATTAATCTAGCGCATATAATGATAAACTTCAACCAAGACGCTAGGAGAGCATTAAAACTATACTTCCTTTTGTAAAAAGTTAATGTTGTTATTTTCATTTGATTGAATTGATGTGGTATCAGATTCAAAATGAAAATTCTATTCGATCATATTATCGAATATGAAATAAATTTAAACTTCCGGTGAAAAGAATTTTTGGCATTCTTTATGTCCCACAATTATGTTATCTTATGAATTTTTATGTTCAGCTTATTTATTTTATTAGGCAATATTCTCTGTGCAAATGGAAATATTATTTAATAATGTCGCACGGAATTTATTGGATGTTACAACAGGGATGGAAATATAGTAAATCCCCTCTTTCCTATGTTCGTTTGACATGTTCCTGACCTAACATTAAATGGTTTTGTAAGATGGAATAATTCTGGCGCGAGGTATTATAAATTTTTTTAAAAGATTGTAAATTTTGGTCATTCTCGTCTACATAAATTTGTTAAATTCATACGATTAAATGAAAGCTACTAAGCTATTGTTGTCAAATTAATTTAAAGGAGGAAAATGTCTTCCCTTCCATAAGAATTTACTACGATATTAACAAAATGCATAAACAAATTGTCAGGACTTATAAAATTGAGAATTATTACAGATTAGTAGATTTAATCATCACCAGTTTTAGGGGATGCAGTCATACAGGGACTAACTTAAGCCTAATACTGAGGTGATATTTTGCTTTTTAACTTGTATATGAAGCTTCTAAATATTATAACCAAATAAACAATATTGCGTTTTATTTTCATAGAGATCAAAACGGCAAGGATCTTAATTGAATATAAAATAGAATTAATTAACTTTCAGTAATAAGATTTTCATGAAAATATTGCAACAAGAATGAAATAATTCACATATGCTTGCTATAATCATAAATTAGGTTTCTTTATAATAGTTTGTAAGTTATAATTATATAAATTTAATAAGTGACGAGAAGATATAACAAAAAAAAAATAGAATCGTTATATTCTTGGAATTTTACATTAAATGCATGTAAACATGATTAAACATTAGCATATAGTTTTTATTGTCTTTTGTAAACAATAATTAGAAAAAGTTTAGCAATTTTTAAAATATTCATTCCTAGTTTTTTTTATTTCATCAATTCAATCCATAAGCTATTTTTATCTTTGATACCAGGCAACATTTAAAATTTTTATATACCCCTAAATGAAAAATAAATATGAAATTTAAAATTGTTCCGAAAGTTTTTTAAGCTGTATATGAAATAAAATTTAGAAAAGTCCCAAACTTAGTTGGAAAATT